>JAVHJQ010003026.1:428-15112 GCA_031306095.1 Pyricularia sp. CD86 | reverse complement strand
TCTCCAACCAACCCGAAACGACCCGCGCTCCCCCCGTTTCGTGACAGCCTCTCAAGGAATCCCCCAGCCTGCAAACAAAAAAAAATCACCGTCTTACTCTCTATTTCGAAATACCTTCCAATCCAATTGAAACCAATTTGATTGGTCTCGGAAAGTCGGTGTAGCATTGGAAGCGGACTTCAGGCGCTGCAGAGTTTCGTTAGGAAGCCAGCTTCCCGAGGCGTCCGACTAAAACAGTCGCACACTTACCGCCAAGGACTGGACATCCGTTGGACCGCCCAGATTAGCTCCCGTAAATTGCCGAGCCGACTTACACCTCTGGGCGGCCCAACGGCCTTGGCTGACGATCCCGCGGTTCACCATGTATAGCACTAAGCTTGCATGGAAGCTCACCCTGGCCTGTCACGATAAGCCAATGCAGAGTCACTGCAGAGTCCGTACTGTTCATATTTGGGAAATATGCAATGGGACATGATACGCCGCTACCGGTCTACCACTGGCGCTCCCGTGGAGCCGACGCTTTGGGAATGTTGATACTAACTCCCCGGTGTCAATTCTCACTAGATCCCTGCTTGCAATCTCCGTTCCCAACGTTAACTGTGCTTCCTCAACCCTTAAAGAAGCCCGCCTCGCATAATAGGAGCTGGTCCCGTTGTTGACGAGACACCTGGTTCCTTTCGCTTCTGCCCGCTCAGTGGTTAGCACTTGCATTTCTTTCTTGAATCGCTCATAAACTCTCGATCCACCATTTCTCCGTCTTCGACTTCCTAGAAATCATGTCAAATAGCATCAAACAGGCGGCTGAAGCAGTTCGATCCAGAACATCAGAAGTTATGGGTGGCGCAGGAAAGGGATCTGGAGGCGAGACCGCAGCGGTTGCCAATGACTTCCTGCATACGCCTTTTATGCGCGCCGCGTTACCATTCCTGAATGGTGGTGCCGCCGGCATGGTTGCCACCACAGTCATCCAGCCTGTGTAAGTTGCAACCTGTTGACGACTGCTGGGTGCGTCTAGGCATTCATCCAGTTGCTGACAACTAGCCGAAATCTGCAATGCGCCTGCTTAGCGACATGATCAAAGTCCGACTCCAACTTGCCGGCGAAGGCATAGCTGGCGGCGTCAAGCCAACACCGCTCTCCGTTACGCGCGACATTCTCGCCAGCGGTAGGGCTTTGGACCTCTACACAGGACTCTCGGCCGGTCTCCTTAGGCAAGCCGTATACACGACGGCACGCCTGGGCTTCTTTGATACATTTATGGGCACGCTCACTGCAAGGGCAAAGGAAAGTGGATCGGCGATTGGCTTCAAGGAGCGAGCGGCGGCAGGCCTATCGGCAGGTGGTCTCGCGGCTATGATTGGCAATCCGGCAGACCTTGCCCTTATCCGCATGCAGAGCGACGGACTCAAGCCCAAGGAGGCGAGGCAAAACTACAAGTCAGTAATAGACGCACTGGCGCGCATCACAAAGAATGAGGGGATCGCAGCACTCTGGTCCGGCGCAACGCCAACGGTGGTGCGAGCCATGGCTCTCAACTTTGGGCAGCTCGCCTTTTTCAGTGAAGCCAAGGCGCAACTAAAGAGCAAGACCGAGTTGAACCCCCGTGTGCAGACCCTCACTGCCAGTGCGGTTGCCGGGTTTTTCGCCTCGTTCTTCTCGTTGCCCTTCGACTTTGTCAAGACAAGACTGCAGAAACAACAGCGCGGCCCCGACGGAAAGCTTCCGTATAAGAACATGATTGATTGCTTCGGCCAGGTGGCCAAGCAGGAGGGCCCGTTGAGATTCTACCGTGGTTTCTGGACCTACTATGTCCGCATTGCCCCACATGCGTAAGTTTGGATTTATTCTAGGCCCTCTTGACTGTCCCAGCAGGTTGTGAACTCGAAGCTAATTTCCTGGATACAGGATGGTCACCCTGATCGTTGCCGATTATTTGGGCTGGATAACCAAGTAAACCCGCGAGAGCCTGGTCTTTGTTTGTGATGTCGCTTCGTTGCAGCATTTTCAATGGTTGTTTATTGGGTTGATATGTCTCGTTGTCTCTGCTTGCTGTGTGAGACTGGAGTTTAGGCAGATCGAGTCTTTGTTTTTATTTTGGCTTGTCAGGTTTGGGGGTAAAGAGCCCGAAATCATGTTTTATACTTTTTTTTTTGGAAGTCGTAACATGAACACGAGACCGTGATTTATATGAACTCATTACCTATACCTCAAAAATATACACCAAAAGGGTATATTGGTTCCACGTTTTTCGAATTTGTCGCCAAAGACCCCTGAAGAATGCAGGTGAAGGATATACTGAATATGAGACCTTTTTATGCTCATGCATGTGTCGGAATCTCGCAATGCAGGTGAATGTGCAATCGGTTTACAAATTTTGCCATCAAAAAGGTTGATTTACATACGGAGGCACTTGATAAACTATAAGAGAAGGAGGCCAAGGTTTGGGAACGAGAAAAATTGGCCAAGTTTGCCTGCCACCTTGCGCTTACTCGCGGCCCCGCAATTTCATCACTTGCTCCGCGCAGAAGCGAAGCCAGAAAGTCCAGGGCCCCCTGGACCGAATTTCGGCTTGGCGACTGGTAAACAAGCCCGCAACAAGGCTGGGCAACTCTCTCAACATTGATCCATCAACAAGGCTTTAAACCACCACCGCTACTATCGTTCCTCCGGCGGGACTCTTTGCTCCAAGGCGGCACAAGGCCGCTGACCGTTCCCAGCAAGAAAAAGAGGACACCCGCGACCTGCTTCGATACATGGACAATCCCAAGGAACTTTCACCAATATGGACGCCGATTGGGGCGAGGTAAAAACCCCATGTCTGCCCGACGTCGGGGGGGTTTTTTGGTCGATACGCGACGAGTGACGTTTAGCTGCTCATGTCACTTCGCGTCCAAACCACACCTCCCCATTCTGCGACCAGGACCACAGAGGGCTGACTTTCTTTTCTATCTAAACATTTTGGTTTTCCCTCGAGCGACAGATTGCCCAATATCACACACAACTTGGCTACCGCCCAGACCCCACCAATCCCAGCGCGCATCACTCGGCGCCGACCGCCGTCGCTTTCGATACCCGATCAGAGCTGCTATGGGTTGGAAAGGACCAGGTACACAACTTCCGGCTAAGTCCCGCCGGGGATGCAACCTCTTCTTTCCCCCCCCCCCCTTCCACACCGGTCTGCGCTTGTACGCTGACCAGTCTTATTACAGGGTCGCGTTGCGGCCTACGTTTACTTTCTAAACAATGGAATCATGGAGTTCCAGCGCCACATCGCCTTCTTGTCGCACCCGCGGCAACAGGGGCCCGTTCACCAGTTCCTATTCAACGAGACGGGTGTGATCAGTCTCGGGTCGCATAACGTGCACATGGCGCAGAGAGGAGGAATGTGCCTTGCCAACATTGGGTAGGGCTCCGGTTTACGGATGATGGTGTCCCCTCCATTCGTCTGGCTGCTGCGCTTTTTTGGCTTTTATTCCTCCGTTCCTTTTTTTCTGGACGGCGATCTACATGCGACAACGGCTGACATCGGGGTTGAGCTCAGACATGTAAACATGACGAATTTGCGCTGCATGACTTTTACTTCACGGGGCACTTCGGAGATACTGGTTGCCGGCGACCAGGACACCATGTTTGTTATCGATCTTAACAAGAAGCAGATAACCAAGGAGGTATGCAACATGGCTGGGCTCATCCTTTCCCCCCAGTTTATCTCTAACTAATGCACTATTTGCGCCGCTCTGATTCTTGCAGGTCCCTGCTCCAAACCACTACTTCCTGATGAAGAAGAGCAAATATATCTGCGCAGCATCCCGCAACGGCTGCGTCGACATTCTTGATCCTATCACATTAAAGGTCATCAACACATGGAATACGCGCTCTGCGCAACTCAACGACATGGACGTGCAGCACGACTTCATCGTGACATGTGGAGCCTCTCTCAAGCAGGGTACCTACATGGCTGACCCGTACGTCAACGTCTTTGACCTAAAAAACATGCGATCCTTCCCGCCTATCTCTTTTCCGCCTCTAGTCACCTACGCCCGAATGCACCCCAAGATGGTGACTACTAGTATCGTAGTGTCAAAGACCGGACAGATGCATGTTGTGGATATCGCCAACCCCCACAATCCCATCGTCCGCCAGGTGCTTGGCCATACACACTTGGCCCTTTTCGATGTTTCGCCCTCGGGCCAGGCAATGGTCTTCACAGATACAGAGGGCTATATTCATGTATGGGGTCCGACGTCAAAGGCCGTATCGTTTGTAGACCAAGGCCTTCCGGTTGAATTTGAGACCGAACAGCCCAGCTTTGCGTCGATACCATGGAGCGAAGACTTGTAAGTTGGATAATTATTGCCACAGGCCCAGCTGGTCGGCCTGAAATGACCTACTGACACACAACTGCAGCCCGGTAAACATGGTTGGCCTACCACACTACTCGGAAGCATTGCTATCGTCATGGCCCGCGGATCTTTCCTCCGATGTCGGGGCGCCCCCAGCTCAGTTTGACCAAGCCTACGTCGACGCTATGCTGCCCAACGGCAATGTTGGTCTGTATGGCAAAGCAGCAGCCGGTACCCGCAGGAATCAGGTTGTCGACACTAGATCTGCCGACAAGCCGCAGAGCAGCCTGCAGGCCCCCAAGTTTCTTAGCGAAAAGGCCAGAGACGGGTTCAAGGGACTCACGATGGACACAAGCGATATTGAAACTGCCGAGGATGTTGTTCCGAGCCCCATAAAGACTGACATTGAGAGCTTGAAGTCTGTGGTACCAAACATGTATCACCTATTCGAAATCAAATTCAGCAAATTCGGTGTTGACGACTTTGACTTTGGGTAAGTCTTGTTGCATTTCGATTGTCTTGGTGAAAAGATGTATACTTTCAGCCACTGACACGAGGTTTTGGTCCAGATATTATAACAAGACGCACCACTCAGGACTGGAAAACCACATCACCAATTCTTATGCTAACAGCCTCTTGCAACTCCTCCGATTCACTCCTATCCTCCGCAACTTGGCTCTGCAACATGCCGCCACCTCTTGTCTTGATCAGCACTGTCTGCTCTGCGAGCTTGGTTATCTTTGCGACTCGATGGAAAAGGCGAGAGGCGCATCATGCCAGGCAACAAACATGCTGAAAATGTTAAGTCAACATCCCGCAGCTGCGAACCTTCATCTTCTTGATGGTGATCGGATCGCTTCGTCCTCGGCCATGAAGATACAAGGTCTTCTTCGGTTCCTACTGGACTTCATGTCTCGCGACTATGGCAGGACCTCACCAAGTAACAACGACCTGGAAAACGCCACAGCGACCTCATCACAAAGCTTGATCAGATGCGACCAGTGCAAGAGCGAGACGTCGCGTCCGCAGACAAACTACGTCCAGGATTTGGCATACTCCCCAGTCACAAGCAATGGCAACAAAGGTGTCGACGTCGCGGACAGCTATCTGGCGGCGCAACAAGGCGCGGCAAGAAGTCGTATGGCGCCCGCGAAGCTGCCGTCTTTCTCACAAATCCTTAAGAAGAGCATAGAAAGAGAGCAGGTGACGCGGGGGTGGTGTACGACTTGCCGCGGTTACCAGCCGCTGTCTATGCGCAAGATTATCAAATCAATACCCCAGGTGCTCGCTGCCAACACCTGCATCTCGTCGGTCGAGGAAAAGAAACTATGGGCAACCCCCGGTTGGCTACCCGAGGAGGTCGGCTTCATCATCGACAAGGAACACATATTCTGCTACGAGGGCGCCGAGCTTGATTGGCTTATTAAGAATGGAAAGTACAAGCTCTACGTGTACTCTTTGATGGGTCTTGTTGTCAACATTGAGCCAGGCCCGACTTTCAAACCGCATCCGGTTGCAATTATCAATGGTTAGTAGTGTTGTCTTACCCCCTTTCGTTGGTATATACTATCTCGTCAGTTCTTGAGACTAATTTTTTCAACCTAGCTGCTCACTCTGAACCCCAAAAGCCCGCAAAGAGTCAATGGCATCTCTTTAACGATTTCCACGTCAAGCCCATATCGGCCAGAGAAGCCCTGACATTTAACACATCGTGGAAGACTCCTCTTGTTGTCATGTTCCAGTTGAAAGCAGCCAACAACCACATCGACAGCACATGGTTGCAAAGACTTGACACGTCGATTCTATATCAGGATCAATCGTAAGCTCTCCCAAAAAGATGAATACTGTGCTTCGATCGACCTGCTAAGCTTACCTCCCAACAGGCCTGAAGCAGAAGACAAGTCATATACTCTTCTCGATCCAAACACGGAAGCACCTACACCAGGAACCGTGATTGCGATCGACGCCGAATTCGTTCTCGCCAAGGACTTCGAGTATGCAGTCAACTCGGATGGCGAGAAGGAGACGATCAGGCCACGCATACACTCGCTGGGGAGAGTTTCGGTCGTCCGCGCAAGCGGAGATCGTCGCGGTGTGCCGTTTATCGACGACTACATCAATATCAAGGAGCCAATAGTGAATTACTTTACCGAATTCTCTGGCTTGACAGAGACCGACCTGGACCCAAAGACATCGAAGCACAACCTTGTACCCCTCAAGCTCGCATTCAAGAAGCTCTGGCTGTTGTTGAACTTGGGCTGCATCTTTGTTGGCCACGGCGTATGTGTGATCTCCCCTCCCGTGCTTTTGTCTGATGCTGACTGGCAAATCTGCATTGCTGTTCTATAGCTCAGGTCCGATTTCCGGGTTATAAATCTGCAGGTGCCACGAGAACAGGTTCATGACACTCAAGAGCTCTTCTGGGTTGAGGCGCAACGGCGGAAACTGTCGCTGGCCTTCCTCGCCAAGTCTGTGCTCAACCTCGAGATTCAGGGGCACATGCACGACAGTATCGAGGACGCCAACACTGCCCAGCTGCTGTATTGGAAGTACAAGGAACTCTTGGAAAGCGGCAGACTGCACGAGGAGCTTAAGAAGATCTACGCCTTTGGAGTCAAGCATGGGTTTAGACCTGTCAAGGTGGCTGGGCAGTCGGCGCAGCGGACCGAGACGCCGCCAATGGTGGATGACGCGCAGCCTGGTGTTTTACTACCGTACCAGCCTCCAGAGTTGTTGCAGGGCAGCTAGGAGCTGTTCTTGTGAGTTGCGGGGGGTTTGAATATTAGCAACAGGAACGAAACTACTCCAGCTACGGCTTGATGGGAGAAGCGTGCATGGCTTTGGTTTATCACGGGCCATTTATGTCTCTTCAATTATTGAATGGTATAAATAAACAAGTTTTCCAAACTCGTCAACACGTCAGATTCATGCCCTTGTCTGTGTGCGTTAAGGGCTAGCTTGTGGTGGATGAGTGCATCTTGCTCCTGTGACACTCACTCTCCTCCAATTAAATCTCTTGAGATTCTACCAGTGCCAATTCACGCCTCCGCCGCAGCTGCAGCAGCGCCACCCTTCTCGGCAGTGACAGCCTCGGGGTCCTCGAAGCTCTCGCCCTTGTTGAGCCCCATCAGGCGCGTGTCGTAGCCGTTGGCCTCGAGGAACTCCCTGAAGCGCTTGTCCTCGAGCGTGATGGTGTCCTGGCCGATTTGGGGCAGGCAAAAAATGGCCAGCGCGGCCGAGACGACGCAGAGCGATGACGAAACGTAAAATGGGTACTGGGCCGAAGCGACAGCGCTTTCTCCGCCCGCCGCCTCAATGTAGGGGTAGACGTAGGTTCCGACGAAGGCGCCGATCTTGCCGATGGCTGCCGCGATGCCATAGTACTCTGAGATGCGGTTTGTGTTGTCAGAATCATTTCAGGGGGGGCGACTTCAAAGGGTGACTTTGGGGGAGGAGGTTGAGATTTCATCTATAACTCACGTCCACGAACACCAGTTGCGCACGTCTTGGCGGCGAGGAGACCAATGTTGTTTCCGGGTCCCAGCTCACCCATGGACAAGAAGATGCCGTAGACCACGGCAAAGGCGGCCACATTGGAGGCCTGTGCGAGTTGCGGGTACAGGCCTGCCATGATGAAGCCAATGACGGCCTGGGCGCTCACGCCGGCGGCAAGAGCGTATCGAGGTCTTCCGGGTTTTGTGTCAGCTTCATTCTACTTGTATGAAATGGCATGAGATGGCGAAAGGCAACATACCCAATCTTGTCGCTAAGAGGTGCTCCAAGCATTGTTCCCTGTTTTCACACACTGTCAATGACGACCTTAAGGCATAAACTTAAGCAAAAGGGGTCAACGTACTGGGATGTAGAATAGGTTGATGACAGTGTTCCAGCCAAACACAATGGTTCTGTAGATACAATGAGTCAGCCAGGGTTCTTTGGCTCATTTTTGTTCAGAAGACAGTTTTGGCAGAACAGATCCATGTTGATCTGTAATTCTCCCATGCAGACCCCATAAAAACCTGTAGAAAACTTACAAAGCCTGTCCGTCTGGGAAGATGTTTGCCAGAATGGTAGACGAGTAGATGCCAAAGGCGTAGGTAAGGAACTAGTTTGCGTCAATCGCAGTGTTAGGGACGGAATCTAGTACGCACTGCGGTGAAGCTTTACTCACGTCGTAGATGAACCAGATCAAGCTCACGATCAAGAGCCTCCATCCGTAGAACCTGAGCACCAGCCTATACGGTGTCTTGGTGTGTCTGAACGAGTTCTTGCTGAATTCGACCGGTTCTTTCAAGCGGAAGCGCATGACTAGAAGAACCAGAGGAAACACGACACCAATGCCCAAGCTAGTGCGCCAGATGGTGCTCATGTACTCGTTCTTGGCAGCAGCAGCAACGACGACTTTTATCCGTTGATTACTGTCAGCTTTGATTTCTAGACGACAAACGAGGATTCCCAAGTGGCCAAAAGTAGTACTCACATGGTACAAAAGCACCAAATACGAATCCCCAGTCTATCATGCTATTGGTAAAGCTGCACGTTCGCACTCATGTTAGTTGGTTACCCGTTGGTAATGTGTTCAGGGGTGTGTGTGAAGCCCACTCACAGGATGAAGAACATGTTGCGCGTGCCAGCCTTGAGCTCACCGGTAGACTCTGCGCAGCCTACAGATCCCGCGGGATACTATAACCGAATTTCAGTATACCCCGTGGATTGATAAGCGAAATTCCCTATATTGTTTTGTTTTGTTTTTTTTGGGAGCAGACCTACCTCGCCACCAATGCCAATGCCGACAAAGAAGCGCCAAATAGCCAACATTGTGAACATTCCCGTGGCTTCTCCATGCGAGTAGGATCCAGCAGCGAGCACCGTAAAGATGATCAAGATGATGGTGGAAATAAGGAGTGAGTTTGTTCTTGACCAGCGATCAGAGAGAAATCCAAAGGCAAGTTGTCCAACGACCTGCAGACGACGAGAATAAACAAATCAGCTGAAACGGACTCCAGAGCTACTAATGATGGATCAGAGGACTCGGGTGTCAACTTACAGTCCCTGCAAAGGCAATGGCGCTGACGACCTTTTTGGCCTGCGAGTCGGTGTACACAGAACCATACTCCCTTCCGAGGACAGTGGATACGCTTCCGATGACCTAGAGTCGAAGTCGTTAGGCTCCAAATTCTGGAGTGTTTAGGAATACAGAATTCGAGTGTTTTGCAGGCTGTGCTCACATTGTTGATGTAACCTTCAGACAGCGAGAAGGTAATTGGTTAGCTACAAGTATATCCTTCAACATCAAGACATGGATGTTATCCTCAATCGACTGCAGACAAAACCAATAAAAGCTCACCATCCGAGAAAAGACCAGCACCACAAGCAATCACGGGCAAGATTGCAGTCCAAAATGGCTGGCTTTGCGTAATGTCGAGATCAGCATCGTCAACTTGGCTGGCTGGTTGATCTACCACATTGCTTGGGGACGGTTCGTCCTCAATATTGCGCTTACTGCCAAAGCCGAACATGATATCTACCTGTGTTCTTGGTCGCAGAGAGGACAGAGGGACGATAATCTGTCATACAGTACCAAGACAGTCTAGACAGAAACCGTCTAATTAAAAAAAAAAGTTGCTCTCTCGCGCCCAAAGAAAAAGATTAGATGGAAGACAATAAAAAGTGATAAAAAAATCAATCAAATCCAGAAAAAAAGGCAAGCGAGGTGAACCTTGTATTAATTAATATGTAAAAAGATAAGCGCGAATGTTCGAGAGCGGCACGACGTAATGACTCGCTTATGGTAAGAGTTCTTTACTGCGTACGTACTTGGATGCATTCATTCATTTATGGAAGGTACAAATACAGAGAGGGACGGAGGGTATCGATGAATTCGGCAATGATCATGGTTATATTTGGGTAGCTGTGGGACTCAAATCTACTACAGTACTGCTATAAGGCCATACCCCGCAAAACCAATGATTTCTTTCCATTTGGACTTGGGTGGACTCAGCGGGAAGGCATCTGCGTCGTACAGATAGCTAGGTATCTAACTAAGTACCTCCCTTAAAGTAGGTATGATGTAGATAGATAGGTAGACAGGCAGACACGTTAGCTGCATGCCTATCCGGCAACTTTCGGCACGAGGGACCGACCCATGTTGGATGTTGGTGGTGTTCGGACATTTCGACAAGTCAGATACCTCAACCATCCCCGCTGGCCATTCGACAAATTATTACTACCTAACCTCCCCTAGTCATGGTTACACTATAAGTATTCATTGACTTTATAAAAATGAATAATAAAACCCGAATGGTTCACCCTCCCAGCATCCAATAAAACGACAGAGATCTTGCACATGTACCTCTTGCAACCGACCATTTTCTAGTTAAACGCAGGCCGAACGTCTAGTTCAATGCAGGTTGTAGTCACTTGTGCAAAGTTGGGATTTCCGATAGGCGTGAAGTGGTTCAATGTCTTGAAAACCTCGGGCCCACTACCAGAAGCAATAATAGGATTACTATTTCCCGAGTCAAAGCCACCCAAAACTTGTTGAAGGGGAACCAATTCTTGGATCTGGTTGCTCGGCTATAGGAGGATATCATATCTGGGGTCTAAAACTACCTACGTAAATGTAGCGGCGTAGCGCAGCATCGGAGAGGACAAGCTTTTCGCACCCGTAGCCAAGCACTCTTGGCGGGTGCTCTGCTTGCACCTATCCCGATATACGCACGCTGTAATCTGTAATGTGAGTGACTTGTTGTGGGGTCCGAAACATAAATATCGAGACAACCCCGGGCCAATTCCTCTCGCCCGCTTTGGAGGCGCAGCATTCATTTGGACTCTAGAACTAGATGTAGAACTGGATCTAGACGCTAGGTATT
This sequence comes from Pyricularia sp. CD86, assembly GCA_031306095.1. Lineage (NCBI taxonomy): Eukaryota > Fungi > Ascomycota > Sordariomycetes > Magnaporthales > Pyriculariaceae > Pyricularia > Pyricularia sp. CD86. The sequence goes on along the minus strand of JAVHJQ010003026.1, from coordinate 3,897 downwards.
CACTCAAAATTGCAGCGCACCATTACCGTCAGAATACAAATGCTGCAGTGACGACACAAGATGTCGCCCCCAGAATTTGGGACGAGCTGATCAAAGACGAAATCAAGTTCTTTTTTTTTCCTCTTTTTTTTTCTTTTTCTTTTTTTTTTCCCCCACCTCCGAGTACAATGCATTCCAAACAAACACAATCAATAACCTTTTTTTCTTCTTCTTCTTTTGTCTACCCATGTTCGATAGCTTAACCTCCCACCGATACAAACTACCGATACACGGCCAACGCCTCGTGCAACCTCCCCCACACCCCACCATGCCAGGCCATGACCTGCGAAAACTCCTCCTTGGGAAACGTGACCGAGTACATGAGCAACCAACCGCCTACCGCAATGTCGGCATAGGCCACCTGGGCCCCGGCCAAGAACGGCCCGGACTCGTCCATCCGGTACCACTTGGCCAGCGGCTCGAGCGCGGCCTCGCCGTCCTTTAGGATCTTGACCCTCTCCTCCTCGGTCTGCGTGTCCATGGCCTCCCAGCTCTCGGCCCCGAACCTCGCGCACGCCTCGGCCTTGTAGATGTGCCCGTTGGCCGGGTTGAAGGGGAAGTGACGCATGCCGAGCCGCACGATCTGCACCCAGAGCGCGTCAACCTGCGCGTTGAACGCCGCCGTCAGCCCCTCGGTCCCGGCTGCCATCAGCCGCGGGCCCGTGGAAAAGGTGCGGTCCAGGTACAGGGCGATTTCGAACGAGTCGCCCACTACCTCTCCGGTTTTTGTGTTTTGGATGATGGGGAGCGTGTAAAAGTCGCTCCCGTCAATGTGCTTGCGCACAGGCGCGCAGTCGAGCGACTTGCGGACGTTTTTCACGTCGGGGAGCTCGACTAGCTGCGTCTTGTAGGAGACTTTTTTGAAGTTGAGGGCGTAGCTGTTTGTTGAAGGTTAGGATCAGGTGCAATCGATATCGGTGAGTTTTGAAGCTTGAGATTTGCCTTGGTCTGTAACAATGGCTTTGGGGAAAAGAAAAAAAAACACACACACACCGAGTTTTGCATGGGTTGACTGCAAACGGCCGTACTGGCGGGCCAGATGCTATATCGTAGAACAGTATCTCGTGTTGGTCTCCCATGATGTTCTTTGGTTGAGTACAAGTGGTGTCTAAATGTGCTATTGTAAGACTTTTGTCGATGTTCATAGGCAGCGACTTGGAGATCAGATGAGATACTGCTCTGCTTCATACACCACTTCGAATGCAAAAGGAAGCTGTCAACCCGGTTATATAAAAGTTCCAGTCCAGCTCTCGCATATGTAGATCTGGATCCAAGCCACTATATCCTTGTTGTAAGCCCCGTATGCATACTACATGCAGTAGTGTCACCTTGGCAACTGAGCCATGATGCGTACCCCTCATCAGGTATGAATCATCCTTAATTACCCATGGAGGAAATAATCCGTGAAGCCCCCTGTGAGCCATTTCTTCTGCCTACCTTGGCAAGAAAGGAAAAACAAAAAAAAGCCAATAGCCCAACCGAGATACCTACTGTAATGGGAATGGACGCAACTGTAGGCATGCCCTATTTTCCCATCCACCGAGTCTTGCGCCTGTTTTGCCCCTCCTTCCCCCAGCAATATGACACGTATCACAGCTCGTCCCGCTCGACGCCAATGAACCCACTCGCCGTCTCCTTCCCCATCTCCTTCATCCCCTTCTTGACCATGCTCGAGATGATCTCGTAGACGACCTGAGCCCCGGCAAGAGCCGTCTCCTCCCCGGCGCCCTGGTACGCCGGCGAGACCTCGACGATGTCGGCACCCACGACGTTGAGGTCCTCGATGCCGCGCAGGATCCTGATGAGCTCCCGGGTGGTCCAGCCGCCGGGCTCGGGCGTGCCAGTCCCGGGGGCAAAAGCCGGGTCGAGGACGTCAATGTCGACCGACAGGTAGACGGGGTCTTCGGTGCCGAGGTGGGACATGATGGTACGGACGACACCCGAGGCGCCGAGCTCGTCAATGTCGTCGGCGGCGATGCGCTTCCAGTTCTGCGCCGTGTCGTCGTCGTAGTCGCCCCAGTCGTCGCCGCTCAGGCGCGTGCGCAGGCCTGCGTGCACCGACGGCGCGTCGCTCGAGTTGGAGATGAGGCCCTCGGAGCCCGCGAGCCAAAACATGCTGCCGTGGTTGAAGTGAGCCTGCTCCGACGGCCACGCCGACGGGTATTTGGCCGGGTGCCACGTGTCCAGGTGCGCGTCAAAGTGCAGGACCCGGATCGGCTTGCCGTGGATCTCCTTCAGCGCTCGGAGGGCCGCCAGCGCGAGCGAGTGGTCGCCTCCCAGAGTCACCAGCTTGGGCTTCTGCAGCAGCCCCGAGGTCGGCCTGTGTCTGCCAAGCTGGCCAAAGGCTGCCGTCATCTGCGTGAGCGCCACGGCGTTGTCCACTGGCGTGACTGGGACGTCGCCGCAGTCGATGATCTTTGCCCAGTTCTGGTAAGGGTTGATGTTTGCACGGGGGTTGAAGCCACGGAAGGTGGTCTGCCTGCTTGATGCTTGACGGATAGCTCTGGGGCCGAACCGGGCTCCTTAATTATTGAGGTTATTTACATGTCAACCTTATGACCTGAATAAGATCTCACATTCCTCTTAATGTCTTAATCATCTGCACTTGATCGTACTTACCAGGACGGTAGCTGACGGCAGTGTCGAAAGGTGCCCCAACTATTGCAATATCAAAGTCCTCGCTTGGTGTCGTGAGGCATTTTACGTATTTAAGATGGGCAAAGGATCCAATGCCAACAAATGGCCACTATACGTTATATCAAAAGACCCTGTTAGCATATGCAATATGATACCACGGCTTGAGGATTGGTGTATCGATGGGGTCAGCCAGTGTTGCCTTGACGCTGGACAAACTCACCTCCATCCCCCATTTCCTTTCTAGCTCGTCCAGCTCCTCCTTGGTCCATTCATGGTCATCATGATGCTTGTCACCAGCGCACGCAACAGCTGCACCAGCAATGGCGAGCAACGCGGCAAGGTAGACCGCAGGCCTCATTATCAGCGAGAGTTACGACGGATTCCGTTCCAACCAAAAGCGGTAACGATATTCAGAAATAAGGAACGATATAGATGCTTGACACGTTATTGTGAAGTAGTGCATATGAAAACCGACATATATTTTATTGGAATTATGCACATGCTGCAAATAAGAAAAAACAAAAGTAAAGATAAAGATTAAAAACCCTCCCGATCATCTAATTTGCATTGCAATATTATGGGGTTACTTTTCTCCCGAAGCCGAAGATAACCAACTCAACGGACCGATGAGGCCGCAGTGGCTATGGCGTGGGGAAAATGAAAACCACCGTATCGGATCCCCTGGGATTTCCTGATAATGATGAAATTCGATCACTCTGGAGACCAAACGTCCAGTGAGGGGACAGGAGAGCGCTGACTCGTCAGAGGGTATGCACACAAATAGGTGACGCCA
>JAVHJQ010003012.1:0-11752 GCA_031306095.1 Pyricularia sp. CD86 | reverse complement strand
GCTTCGACTTGATGGCTTTCTTCTGGGCCATCATTTCTGCGAACCACGTGGGGTCACATATACAGTAAGTAAGGTGTGCAGGCAGGAAGCACATGTCTGATGCCATCTGTCGTTCAACGTTATGATTCACCAAAACGGTTGCATCTGAATCCTAGGTGGTTCTGTACATATTAATCGACTCCTCCCGCGATCTAGAAAGCTGTCAAGCATGACGAGATCAAACTTAATCGCAACCAACCGAAAGATGGCCAAAGATTTCTACCAAATCGGTAAGGCGTCGAAATTTACGCAAGCAACCGTCTCCCAGTTTTGGATGGATGAACAAATTAAATTTTTCAGGGGGGAAAAAAGAGAAGACCAGAGGGAAAAGGCCAAGAATGCCACTCAGCTGAATCAAGCGGAGCCAAGGCCCCACGCTGTGGTTATGGAACGACTTGGGTTTCAAGTGAAACACAGATGGGCAGGGTTCGAAGCATGACGCGCCGGCCATCTCCCTGTCAGCCTTGCATACCCGCCTTTGAAGAACCATGAAGCAGGCCAATCAAAGCAATGAAGTGGCGGTATTGCAGTACCAGTTTTGGCGACTTCGAACGCAGCCCCCTGTTGGCAAGCCCCTGACTTTGAAGCAAACCTCAGGCTTGGACAGCAAGCGAGAGCACTTCAATTGGGAAAGATGTCCACCCAGTGGATCGCACACTCAGTCTCGCCATTCACACACCTTACCTATCTTTGGCATCAAATGGGAGGGCCCGTAGTTTGACCACTTTCCGTGTTGAACCCCATTCTAATCTTTGTCCCTGGTGGCGCCTGATGTGCTGGGCAAATGGGATTCTTTGGCTCCTGTCGTGTCTTTGACATGCTCAACTCGATTTCGAGACTTTCCACGCAATCACTCACTCGTTCCATTGCTACCCCAAAGCAAACAACCGGCAACCAGTGATCATCATCTTGCCTGTTTCAACTTTCTGTTTGCGGTTGCTACTATCAGGCCAGTGCTTATCTCCACAGCACCACACCATACGATCACACACCACCCACGAAGGGAAAAAGGGAGAGATTCAAACAAAGGAAGCCCTGGCTCAGCGAGATTCCACAGAGACGGTCCAGTCCCGGTCCCCACCACACGGAAATATTCTGATCAGGGTTCGACCTGAAGGCACCAGACGAGGTAGAAAGAGTGTATGAGAGAGAGAGAGAGAGAGGGACAGAGAGGGGGAAAGAGCTTTGCACGGATTTTGCCTAGCCTTTGTTCGTTCCCTGCTTGCCCACCAAACTTCATCCACGCGCCTCTCCTCCTTGCTTTCCCTCTCCACCTTAGCAAGAGTGAGATGGTGATGGCCTCCTCTACCTGAGGCATGCTATCGTTTAGGGCATCTACTATATCCATTCGACTCTCAAGTCAATCCTAGTCGGAATGGTGGCATCGCTTCCTTGACGTCCATCCCCCTCCTTTCCTTTCTTTTTGCCCCCATTGACTGGGTGGTCGACCACTCTTTTACTACAATTGAAAACGGCCGCTGGACGGAAATAATCGCCGTCACGCCCGCGAAATAATGGCCACACCCGGTGGCGTATCGGCCCTCGTCGCCGCCTTCGCCTTTGGAATCGTTGTTAACGCCGCGTCCGCTGCACTGTTTCTATCTATAAAGGCCGGTAATGGATCCATCTTTCGGGACGGCCAGAGGCTGGTCCTCGCTACTTTTCTTCTAAGCGCCGCTCTATGGGCTCAGATCGGCTTCATCACCACCGCCGTGGATGTGAACGCCGCCAGCGCGTGCTCAATCACCGCCATCTTCACCACCGTCTTCGACCAACTCGCGCGCTTCTCCATCGAACAGTTTCTGCTATGGGCTATCAACAGCGGAAGCCCCGTTGGGGTGGGACAGTACTTCCAACAGGCTGTTCTCCTGGCTAGGTTTGCTGTCGGCTTCGTCTTCGTGGGCTTTACCAGGAGGCAGTCGACAGAAGTCTGCGCGCCAGTCTCGTCCATGCTTCCGATCGCCATCATTGTCGTGGGGTTGGACGTGGTGATCCTGGCCATGTTGACCGGTCGGGCCTACACCATCGGTGTGTTCAGCAGCGCCAAGGCGTCGCCCGACAGCGTAAGAATCGGTGCTGCCCGTGGCAAGGCGATTGTCGCCATTTTGGTCGGCTTTGCCATCTGGACTGCCACGAGCGTGACGCTGCATCTAGGGCAGCCTACACTTGACCTTATACTTAGAACCGCGCTCCCCGCAGCCGGTATTACCATCTTAATAAGTGAGTTTCTTAATCTGGATAAAAGACACATGTGAATCGAGCAATTACCTGACCAGCTGTAGTTATTGTGACCTCATCAATCGACTCTTTTGCGACCGAACCCAAGCTTCGCCATTCACGACAGCCCGAGTCGCCAACCAGACAACTCGACACCCGCGACCTGACCACTGCTGGCTCTGAAGAGTATCCCCCGATTCATTACGAAGATCTGAAACGCGACGACACCAACGTTTACGTGCAGCCTCGGGCGATTGGCGGGGGCATGGGCAACACGACCATGATTGGGGTCGGAGGACAACCAGTGACGGGAGTGCTGTTTCCCCCCATGAGGGCTGTAACGGAGCCTACCACGCCTGGAGCACGAAAGGCCGGCGTGCCGGTGAAGAAGGCTGCATTTGATGCCAATGGCAAGCTGATCATCTCGCAGCCAATCCTCGAAGCCACGGGGGACCTGAATCCGCTTAACAAGATCCCGACAATGGATCTTGCAAAGGCGGCTGAGATGGACAGGGAAAGGCGTCAGGAGGCACTGCAGCTCCTCCAGAGGGAATCTGCTCTTATTGCCAAACGGCCTGCACCGCAGCCCCCGAGAGCCAACTCGCCAGAGGATTCGTTGATGCGCGCTAGGAGCCTGAAGCGCAAGACAAATATGACGTTGAGCAGCGGAATCGTTGCGCAGGCAACAATGACCAGAATGGACCCTGTGCCGATGCCAGTGCCTATGCAGACTTCGGCCACGACGACGTCGGCAGAGCTATCACCTGGAGTGGAGGAGATCCGCAGGAGATCTCCTCGACACAATCCTGAAGCCGAAAGCCTCGGTGCTATGCCATCTAGAACTGAGCCATCGCCAAGGCGGAGGTCCCAGGATAGCGAGGTTCTGCCATCGAGATCACCGTCCCATCGGTCGCGTAAAACCCCCTCCCCTCCTCCGGCTCGTACGCCGCGGGACGCACCCCCCAAGGTGATCGGCGCACCGACGAACACGGACCGTGCCAACATGGCGCCAACTGCCAACCAGTTCCAATCCGCATTTTACGCACCGATCAGACCGTCTCGTCAACGTAGCAAGTCTGAAGCGAAGACTGATCCCGAGGCTCCACAGACGCAGCTTCAAAGGAGGCCCACGATCGGTCTACCTGGAAACCCCAGAGCCAAGGCAACGGCTATGCCTGCCGCTCCCAGCAGCACCGACGAAGCTGAGAGCAAGCAAGCGCAGCAGCAGCAGCAGCAGACCATCATGTTCGTTAACAATATCACTTACAATGATCCAGAAACCGTTCAAAACATTATCGATGAGGCCAACAACAACATGATCATGGATGATCATATGGATGACTTTCCGTTGAAGAAAAGGACAAACTCGATGGTTCACAGGCCCAGGCCGATTCCAAGGAAGCCAGAAAAGGACCGCGTCATCTTCCCTGCCGAGCCTTCACCTAACCAGATGAGGCATAGAAGGTCAAAGTCGGGCGGCTCGTTGGCAAGTCGGCGCTCCGTTTTGCGGTCAGCTCCCGGCAGCCCGACTCAGCTACCGCCCCTGCCACCTTGTCCGAAGAGTGCCAATGGTGTGACGAGGCCACAGCCGAACGACACCAAGAGCATGACGTTTGACGAGAAGATGGACCTGTTCTACGCTGTTGACAAACCGGTTACACCTAGGCCTGCGGTTCCACCCGTACCGTCGAATTTCTTTGAAATGAGCGACACAAATACACTCCACGAAGACGAGGATGACAGAAAATCACGGGCTACTCATAGGACAACCAGGTCTTCATTCAAGACGGAAAGCGTTCTTGACTTCTCACCCACGGAACCCGCAGAAATACGACAAGCCCAGGGATCGACCAACGTGGCAACCAGCGAGCACGAGGACATGTATTTCATTTCCGGAATTGAGGAAAGTGTCCCGCAAAATCGACCCTCGATTGGTAACGCCTCGAAACGCGCATCTTCCCCAGTCATTCCACCAGTTCGAGACTCTGCCTGGACTGATGCCTCGGATACGAAAGCATGGACAGAAGCCGAGACGGCTTGGGGATCTCTCCACTCGCCTGTGGTTGCGATAAATATCCAGAAGGAGAAAGCAAAGGAGCTCGAGATTGCTCGTGCCAGTGCTCAGGAAGAGGCGAAGGATGACCAGAGGCTGAGACCCAACGCCAACGTCGTTTCTGAACTTTTCGACAACCGAGACGACGGCCGCGAAACTATGGTGTTTATGCTTGACCCTTCGATGGTACAGGACCAGTCCCAGAATGTCAAGCAGGAGCAGCCCCAGAATGTGGAGGAGGAGGAGGAAGGGCCGGTACAGGAGGTCAAGGAAGAGCAGTTTGAGCAAGAGGTATCTGTGGAGGACGACGAGATGACCTTGCCTAGCACAGTGTTCCCTGGCTGGCACAGGCGTGTCGGCGACGACTGCCCGACGTTCTCTGAGCGCAAGGAAAAGATGCGTTCTCGAATGCCGCCTCCGATCCCTCTCCTGCTCAGGCAACCTTCTACGAGAAACCCTGTGATTGTCAAGGCTGCAGAGCCGTCGCCCCTGGAGTCGCCAGAGCAAGCACTCCAAATGATTCAAGCGCAGCTCAGGAAGATTGATCAACCAAACCGGGACTCTTACGAGAGCCAAGGCACGCGCAATGCACTTTTGGAAAACCTGGAGAAGGAGATGGACGTGCAACAGGGCCACTGGGAGGATATGAAACACGGCCTGAGGGACTCGCTATCAACGGTCCGCACTTCACTGACAATCGAATCACGCCCTCAGTCGTTGGCAAGGTCACCCTTCCTAGATGCTGCCCGCGCGTCCATGACTATTTCATCCGAGCGCAAGACAAAGAGGAGGAGTGTCGCAACTGTCAAGTCTAGCAGATGGCAGGACCGCCTCGCAGAGGCAGAGGAGGAGTATGCCGACAATGCGCCGGAGCGCCTGGCCACGCGCGATAGGAACTTCCTGGCGCTTTCACAGATGGGAAGCCCAACACCGCCTGATACGGATGATTCTCAAGACCATAAGGACTACAAGTCGCTCAATGCGGAGGTCAATGACCGGCTCGAGAACGAGTCAGTTGGGGCTTACACCGCCAATCTCAATCAAGTCGCATCTCCAAAGGCTCTTTGGCGACCCGTGACACAGCGGACTGCAACCTCAGCAATCTCCCTCCTCTGGGCCCACATCCCCGCTCAATCCACCCAAGTGCAGGCCTCTCCGATCGATCAAGGGTCATCAGCTCGCACTGCACCCCGGAAGGACTTGGAGCCCCTCACCATTGAGAGCCGTCAGCTATGGCAGCAACGCTGCAATGCTACCAAGCGGTCCCCGAGCGGTCTGTGGCAACCGCCCTACGCTCAGAGGCAGTCGGCCATCGCCGCCAAGACTCCTGCCCCCAGCAAAGTAGTCAAGGAAGAGCCTCGCGCCGCCGAGAAACCTACTCGTCCGGTCACGGTCAGGCCGCCGCGAAGAAGCCGCCGCATAACACTACTCCCTGACATCATCGAGGACCCTCAGCCGCTCCCTGACAAGAGGGGCACTCTCGGTATCTTCCAGTTCCCTTGGGGCGAAAAATCGGACACGGGCGTCGTGCAACCCCGTCAGAACATGTTCGCCATACCAGGTACCATGGCATCCGGAGGCCCGGCCCTCAATGCTGCGCTCCAGGCGCGCGCTAGGGAGATCGAAGAGACGGAATACTCATCTTCCTTCTTTGATGACTACGAGGATGAGGACGATGGTGACAACATTGATGATTCTGAGGAGGAAGGCGAGAACTCTGGTGACGAATTTGACGAGACCACACTTTGGGAGATTGCCAGTCTGCTCAAGACCGACTCTATCCCATCGAAGAACAGCCTCCTGCCGCCCCGTGACGCCTCCACTAGCTCTGTCGTTGATGACTACATGGAAGAGGTTGATGATGCCCGCGAGTCCATCGTGGTTGGACTTGAAGAAATTCTAGAGGAGGACGAGGAGCTCGCCGCCCAATCTACCGATGTACCCGCGCTGTGGACCCCTGACTTGTCCGTCCAGGAGAAGAGGCGCAGCCAGCATGGCCTCGGCGTTTCCCAGCCCGACTCGGTTACCTGGAAGAGCTACGACAACATATCGGAAACCATCCGCTCGCAGCCCAGGCAGTCTCAGATTGAGCCCATCGAGACTGATCAGCTCTGGTCACCTGCTGGGTCGACCAAGAAATCTGTTGTGGTAGCCATGTGGTCTGCTGCCACAGTTGTTTCACAGGTCAAGGGCAACCACGGCAAGGGCCTTCCGCAGCCTGATGCCTCCACCTGGGCCATGTATGATGCAGTCCAAGAAACCGCCAGGAGCAAGCCGCGCGTTTCCGAGGAGCCCCTGGTTATCGAGAGCACCAGCCTGTGGCAGTCTGCTGGCCAGTCAGTGAAGAAGGATACTGCTATGTGGTCTGCTGCTACAGTTGTTTCCCATGTCAAGGGCAACCATGGTAAGGGTGTCTCCCAGCCTGATGAGGCCACATGGGGCAAGTATGACGTTGTGCGTGAAACCTCGCGCGCAAAGCCACGCCAAGCCGAGCCTGCCACCATCGAGAGCCAGGCTCTTTGGGTTGACTCTCCGCCAGTGTCTCCAAAGGCTGAAGTTAACTGGAGCCAAGCAGGCTCCAAGGCTGTCTCTAGCCCCAAGGCACCCATGCTAGCCCCGGCCGTCGCCACGGCTGGTGTATGGTCCGCATCGAGCGTTGTTCCAGAGGCGCGTGGTAACCACGGCAAGGGTGTCGCCCAAACGGACGAGTGGGATCTGTACAATGTTGCCACGGAGACTATCCGCGCAAAGCCCCGTCAAGCTGAGCCTGCTATTATCGAGAGCCAGACTCTGTGGGTTGAATCTACACCAGTGTCGCCCAAGACCCAGGTCGACTGGAGTCGGGCATCCTCTACCGCCAAGGCATCCACAACGGCGGCCTCCGCTGTCGCTACCACTGGTGTCTGGTCCGCCTCGAGCGTTGTCCCGCAGCTTCGCGGTGACCACGGCAAGGGCCTCGTCCAGCCGAGCGACTGGGAGCTGTACAGTGCTACCACGGAGACCATCCGCACAAAGCCACGCCAGTCGGAGCCTGCAATCATCGAAAGCTCTGATCTTTGGTCTTCGTCGGCCCAGCCTTTCCGGACCGAGGTGAACTGGAGCCAAGTTGGTGTTACTGCTAAGTCTGGCCCCAAAACAACCGTGGGAACATGGACTGTTGCCAGTGTCCCAACGACCATTCGTGGCGAGCATGGCAAGGGCCTTGCGCAGCCAGCTGATTGGCACATGTATGATGCTGCTACAGAGACCAGCCGCGCAAAGCCCCGTCAAGCCGAGCCGGCTACCATTGAAAGCTCTTCCCTCTGGGCTTCACCTCCTCAGTCGCCTCATGCTGCAAGAGACTGGAGCACGGTTGGGTCGACCTCGACACCTCAATCGCCCATGTCCACCGTCTCTTCGATTCCCGCCGTGGCAACCTCTGGTGTATGGACTGCAACCACCGCCCTGAAGGCTCGAGGCGAGCACAACAAGGGCCTTCCCCAGCCAGAGAACTGGGAGCTGTACGACGCCACGACAGAGACCGTCAGGGCGAAGCCCCGCAAGGCTGAGCTTGCCGCTGTTGAGAGCACCAGCATGTGGTCTGAACCGACTCCGGCCAAGACGGTCACTGATTGGAGCAAAGTCGCTGTCTTCAAAACGCCCAAAATCCCCGAGATCCCCAAGTCTCGGCCGTCGACACCTCCACGAAAGGTGCGGTCCAGGGCCAACACTATCTCCCCCGCCCACAGCCTGCTCTCGACCCCGACGAGCACACCGCGCATCAGAACCGACAACTGGCCACTTTGGCCTCTCTGGACGCCTGTGCCGCGCACGCCGATCGTCTTTAAGAACAACGGCGGTCTTTTCCAGCCCTGCCCGCCGAAGCCCAACACACGCACCACTGACGAAGAGCCTGCGGCCATCGAGATGGAGCGTTACATCCGCGGCCCTGACTACAAGGAGTTGGACAAGCTCGAGTCCATTGCTATGTGGGCTCTGCCGGCTGTTGCCAAGGCACAGGAGACTAACTGGATTAAAGCTGCGTCATCGTCGAGGATGGAGAAGAAGGTTGCTACGGCGGCTCAGTGGGAGCTCGAGCTCAACGAGGCTGTGGAGAAGAGCTACCCTTCGGAGTGGATGCCAAGGATGTCGGCGTCAATCGATGATTGGGATGCCGCCCTCAAGGTTGCCGTCATGCTGTCGCAAATTCCCGACCACGAGTTCCCCATCGAGGAGGCCCCCGCGCAAAAGCCCAAGGCCCCTGTCGACTACAGCCACCGCAGGGTCAGTGCCGATGATTGGGATGCTGCCCTCGAGGTCGCACTCATGATGTCCAACCTGCCCGAGCCGAACCACCCTGCGGCTCCTGTCAAGACCAAGGCCCCTCTTGACCGCAGCCATCGCAACGTGACTGCGGCCGACTGGGCTGCCGCTCTCGAGGTCGCCATTGGCATGTCCGAGCCAGTGGCCGCACAGCAGGCTGCCTACGGCGAGCGGATGCCTACTGGGTTCAGCGCCGACAACGACATCATGGCCCAGATCAGGGCACTCGAGGAGGAGAGGATGTTTGCCGAGCAGCAGGCCGAGCGCGGATCCATGTTCCCTGGTTCGTACCAACAGTCGCAGGAGGGGCAGTTCCAGCCCCTTGTGCCCCAGGTCGCGCCCCTGTCGCAGGAGAACAACTACTGGACGCCTCAGGATCAGCAGCAGTACGACAGCTACCCGGCCCAGGGCCAGTACGTCGACTACTCGGCTCAGCAACAGTTTGCTGCTCCTGCAGCGCCCCAGCAGACGACTTACCCCAGCGTTTTCGTGGGCGCTGACGGTCAGATCTACCACTATCCCTCGCAGCCTATCGAGGAGCCGCAGCCGCGACAGCAGCAGCCAAATGAGGACGAACAGGCTGCCCAAGGAACGGGTAACCGTGTTGTGCTCAAGTATTAAGATGATGTGTACGCCATGAGGATGGATACTATATATGTGTCATGTACAATTTCTTGATTCCCTTTTACATACCCACAACAGTTTTCTGTCTTTTACAAGTTGAAGCCTGCTTGTTGAAATCACTATCACCATAACTAACCCCCCTTTTTTTGTTTTATTTTTGGGTTCTTTTTTTTATTTGCATCTACGACAAATATCTTTGTTTTTTCTCCATTATAACACGTTAATAATGGACGATGAAAAAAGCGTACATTCTTTTTCCTCATTTTCTTTTCCTCAAATCACATATTAGCGTTATCTTCTTTTGACCTTCGTGTCTACATATATATACATATAACTAGGTTGTCACAATCTGACATGCATAAGAGCAGAGAGCTCTTTTTCAGCTAGTCACATAATACCCTTATGCTCGGTGGCTTCATTCACTCAAGTCTGTGCTGTATAAACGAAGAAGCGAAAAGATGATGAGAGCTCTTAGTAAGGGACCCGTGTATTTGGGCGGGCTCCTTTTGTTTTTACCCCTCACGACCCCCATCCTCACGAGCTCTGGACTCTTAGCCCCGAGACCAGGCTGGCCTGGACTGGAAAGTGGGGTAGTTTGGGGTACCTCGGAGCAACATCGCAGCGACACGGGGCGCGAAGACGGAGAAACTTGACCGATGCGTCCTTGATGTCGGAGTTGGAGCGGGTAAGACTAGGTAGGTAGGGCCCAAGGAAGCTTCTTATTTACTTGATAAACATGTTTACGTATGTCACTACTTCTCTTCCTTTTCTTTTTTTCGTTTCGTTTTAGTCTAGAGTATAATTCACTTCTTTTTCCCCTTTTGTCTTGGGTCCTTTTTTTTTCTTGTTCTCTCTCATTACCTCGAGGCCTTCACTACCCTGCCATCTATCCTTTTGACTTTCTGTAACCTTTTAGTCAAAGTAAAATGGCAGCCCAAGAAATCACGATTACGGGCTGGAAAACCCGCGATGTCCGGTTCCCCACGTCTTTGGACAAGACGGGGTCGGATGCCATGAACGCCGCGGGTGACTACTCGTCGGCCTACTGCATCCTCGAGACGGACTCGGAGTTTTCAGGTCATGGAATGGTTAGTTGAGGCATACTACATCCAATCTTTTTTTTCTCTCTTTTTTTCTACCGGCCTCTTACTGACTCGCATACCTGTACGACCCTAGACCTTCACCATCGGCCGTGGCAACGACATCGTCTGCGCGGCCATCAACCATGTCGCAGAGCGCATCAAGGGCCGCACCCTGTCGTCACTCGTTGCCGACTGGGGCAAGACGTGGCGGCACCTGGTCAACGACAGCCAGCTGCGGTGGATCGGGCCCGAGAAGGGCGTTATCCACCTGGCGCTCGGGGCCGTCGTCAACGCCATCTGGGACCTTTGGGCCAAGACGCTGGGCAAGCCGGTGTGGCGAATCGTGGCCGAGATGACGCCCGAGGAGTTTGTGCGATGCATCGACTTCCGATACATAACCGACGCCGTCACGCCCGAGGAGGCCATCGCCATGCTCAAGGAGACCGAGGCCGGCAAGGCCGACAGGATCAAGGACGCCGAGAACAGCCGCGCCGTGCCGGCCTACACGACCTCGGCCGGCTGGCTGGGCTACGGCGAGGACAAGATGCGGGCGCTGCTCGAGGAGACGCTGGCCAAGGGCTACAAGCACTTCAAGCTCAAGGTTGGAGGTAGCATCGAGCAGGACAAGAGGCGGCTGGGGATCGCACGCGACGTCATCGGGCACGACCGGGGCAACGTGCTCATGGTTGACGCCAACCAAGTCTGGTCGGTTCCCGAGGCCATCGAGTACATGAAGGAGCTCGCCGACTTCAAGCCTTGGTTCATCGAGGAGCCGACCAGCCCGGACGACGTGCTGGGCCACAAGGCGGTCAGGGAGGCGCTCAAGCCGTACGGCATCGGCGTGGCGACGGGCGAGATGTGCCAGAACCGCGTCGTCTTCAAGCAGCTGCTGGCGAGCGGCGCCATCGACGTGTGCCAGATCGACGCCTGCCGCATGGGCGGCGTCAACGAGGTGCTGGCCGTCCTGCTCATGGCGCGCAAGTTTGGCGTCCCCATCGTGCCGCACTCTGGCGGCGTCGGCCTGCCCGAGTACACGCAGCACCTGTCGACCATCGACTACGTCGTCGTGTCGGGCAAGCTGTCGCTCCTCGAGTACGTCGACCACCTGCACGAGCACTTTTTGCACCCCTCGGTCATCAAGGACGGCTTCTACCAAACCCCGACCGAGCCCGGCTACAGCGTCGAGATGAAGCCCGAGAGCATGGACCGCTTCTCGTTCCCCGGCGAGGAAGGGGTCAGCTGGTGGTGTAGCGAAGAGGCCAGGCCCATCCTTGAGGGCGTCAAGATTTAAGAGGGAGGGAGGGAGAAAGAAAGAAAAAAGCAAAAAAAAGGCTTTAGCCTCGTGGTCTTCTTCTTCTTTTGGTCGACCTAGACCAATTTGGGGGGGAAAAGACTAACGTGACGTAACGGGGTGTCGATTCAAGCCGTGTTGTTG
>JAVHJQ010003010.1:0-11106 GCA_031306095.1 Pyricularia sp. CD86 | reverse complement strand
CTACTATTCTCATCACCATCCAGGCATCATCTTAGTCCAGCATTCAGCATCCGGCATCCAGCAGTATTGGCATCTCTAGTTAAAAAGAAAAAAGGAACGAAAAAAGACGACAACCATTTTCTCTACTAACTAGCGAAAGCACAATTTTACTTGCAAAACGATTTACTCCCTTGCCTTCGTTGTCCCCTCCCTTCTCCTGTTCCTAATCAGCACAGCTCTGGGGGGCGCCCCACCAAAGCTTTTCTATTGAGGTGACAAGCGTGACCCCAAAACACTTCAAGATTGCGGCAAGCTTCGTGTGCATGGTCTTCTGCCCATGCTGATGTGCATATTTCTTGATTTTTTTTAAGGAATCCTTGCAACACCATTAACGAGTGGGGTTATGATACTATATAGTTTCGTACTTCCCGGAAAGTCAGCCAGCTAGGTGGCAAGCATTCTCCCTGCATTGCAAAAAAGGTTCGCCCTCGAAGGTTTATCAAGGAAATATTACCCAAACTACACCTAATTACAACTCATGCCCATGCCCATTGCATTCCCTGCGCAGAAATTCCCCGGACGATCATAGATCTCATCACCATATGTGGGCAGTCCTTTAAATTCACACTTCAAGATCCCCCTGACAAAATGCAGAGCCTCCCTCTTCACCTGCTCCTGGGCGCCAGGGTAGTCCTTGAGCGGCAGGTTTTGCTCCGCGTCCCGGGTGACCGAGTCGATGACGGCGCCGCCATCCTCTCCTAAACTTTTGTTAAGAATATACCACTCCATCGTGAAGCTCTGCACGATGTGCAAGGCTCTTTAGGTTGCCTGCGTCATATGTCTTGGGATGCATTGACCAATTGTCGTCGTTGTGGTCGCTACAGTAGCCGACTTTCAGCTTCGCGTAGTCAGCATCGGTGATGCGCAGGTTCCAGGGTGATGGAATTGGTTTGCTAATCGGGCAGTGGAGGTTTGGAAAGGGCCAGCCCTCGGCGCTGCAGTTTGGCCGTTCTGCGATGGTGGTTGGTGGGCCTGCCATGGAGATTGTATGTATAAGTACCTACCTTACCTAGAGGAGGCAAGTTTGAGCTGTGAGGCGTTGATTGTGATTTGTGCGTCTGTTTTCTTCTCGCTCGAACACAAACATCAATTGAAAGATTTGCTTTGATTTAGCTGTTAAATCGATGGCCAAATCCCGTTTATCTAGGTATACAAAAGAATTTCTGCTCTGCTTCCTGTTTGCCTTGGCTTGCCTGCACAGGCAATATCGGAAAATGAAGCTGACGCAGCAAGGAGGGGTTACTACGTAGCTGCAACTGTGTGCCAACTGCAGCCGCTCCTAATTATAACGCTTTCATCGACCAACGGGGTCCTGCCTGCCTGGTCAATTCCTCACAGAAAAGATATTTTTGGAGCGCCGGAGCACATAAGCGTACCAATGACGCAAGAAACATTTGTCAAGCAATGTTGGAAAACCTTACCTACGGTCGCAGTTCGAGGGAACGCGCGTAACTATCGTACTACTCTGATAGGTACCAGCTATATGCATGGAGGCTACTCACAACGTTGCCATCAAATACCTAACTACGACGGAGTACCTACATAATTCGGTAAGGTATTGCCCAATCGAAGCCGACAGTTCAATGCATGCAGACTAGCAAATCTGGCACGCAGCTTTCGGTTTCTCTGGCTTATGCTGACTAGGTACTTAGATTGAGCCGGTGCCCAGTATCACCCAGCCAGATATGTATCCGTTTACTGCCCTTTTGTGGATGTTACAAGGAAGATGTGTTGAGAACTGAACCTCGAGTAATGTGTTACGAAACAAATTTCGCCCCTCAATGGTACTTGTCAAGCTTGTGTCTTTCTAGAAAAAGCATCTTAGATTGAATATGTAGGCAGGTTTTGCATCGTCTGTACAATTTCAGTTGGCAAGCGTTTTTCTCTCATAAGGTTGAGGTCATCCAATGTGATACCCAGGCACTTTTTTGATCATGCCCGCCCGAATCCGTATCATGTTTTAACTACCTTCTGTACACACCTTATTCACTCGACCGCCTGACGATCATGATGTGATTTTTAACATTGCAAATGTTTCCCGTTTCATTCCAGACCCTGAGTCCCGCTTATTGGCGGGTCTTCCCGTGCAGATTGTAGGGATTCGGGAAATGGGGGGTTCCTCAGGCTCTAGCCTACCCGGGCAGTTCTAGCCCCTGAATCGTCAGAATGGCAACGAACAGAGATTTCAGAATGGCTTGTTGGCCTTGGCCTCGGAAGTTTTGCTTTTGGTGTTCTTTATCAATCTTTTTTCGCTTTAGGGGGTACGTGTTGAGTTTCCTGCTGTTTATTAATTTGGCGCGCTCTATACTCAAGCCTCTGCACACATCAACGTGCAAAATTAAATAAAAAGCGCAGAGCAAGGTACCTACCTGTCTTCATCATGGATGACGCCGGTATTGTAATCGACCCTCAATTGCCCAAGACCGACATCATCGTCTTGAACAACATCATCGGCGACATCCGCGAAGCAAGGGCATCGAAGGCTTCGTCGGGCTCCGAGACATCGTCTGGTGCTGCGACCCCTGATGATAGCGATGAAGCTTCCTCTAGCGGCCGTTCTTCACCGAGCGCAGGCACTCGTCGCGGGCGACGTACACCGCCAGAGACGGAGCGATTGATTTCCGATAACGGCGGCCAAAGTATGTGCGGGTATTTGAGTTACGGATGCCAACCTTTTTTTTACTTTCAATCGTTAAAGTCACTTCAGATCACATTCCAAAAACTTTTTTGACTTTTGTTTTTCCTTTTCTTTCATTTGTCAGTTAAGATTCCAATTGTTTTTTTTTTGACGTATTCAGAGTTCTGTCCTTTTTTTATTTTGCTTCACAACGTCGAAAAAAAAGTGGACACAGCTAAAAGACAAAAAAACCAGATGAACCAACAGCAGCCACAAGCGGTGATTGGGATGCCCGCCACAGAGCGGCGCTCGAGTCGCTCGAGGCGATGAGTGACCCGAAGCATGCAGACTTTGAGCCTACCGTCTTTGTCTCAACTGATCTCCGGGACCTGCAGCTGCCCAAGGCCGTCAACCGCTGGCTACTGCAGCCCTACATCCGCTGGGCGCAGGGCATCGTGCGCACCAAGACCGACGTGGTCATGTGGACGCACCTGCTCATCTACTTCACAACCACCATCCCGAGCGCCGCGTACCTGCTCCTTGTGAACTTCTCGTGGACCCACGGCGTGCTGCACTTCCTCATGCAGCTCTTCTACATGCCCACGTACACGCTCATGATGCACCAGCACATCCACCAGCGCGGTGTGCTGGCCAAGAGCTGGGCCTGGCTGGACCGCTCCTTTCCCTTCGTCCTGGATCCGCTCATGGGCCACACATGGAACTCGTACTACTACCACCATGTTAAGCACCACCACGTCGAGGGCAACGGGCCGGGAGACCTGTCGTCGACCATCTACTTTCAGCGCGACAACATCTGGCACTTTGCCCAGTATGTTGGTCGCTTCTACTTTTTGATCTGGCTGGACCTGCCGCTGTATTTTATGCGCAAGAAGAAGTACGAGCTGGCCGTCCGCGCTGCATGGTCCGAGTGCTTCAGCTACTTCGCCATGTATTGTCTGTGGAGGTTCCTCGATTCCAGAGCGGCCTTTATGGTTGTCATACTCCCATTCCTGCTGCTGAGACTGGCATTTATGGCTGGAAACTGGGGACAGCATGCTTTTGTTGACTGGGAGGATGCGGACTCTGACTACAGGTCCAGCATCACTCTGATTGACGTGCCGGTAGGTGTTTTATTAATTTACCCCAGTCATCAGTGTTTGTCTTGTAGTGGAGTTTGAGACAGTGGACTCATACTGACATTCGCATTTCAGAGCAACCGCTACTACTTCAATGATGGGTACCACACTTCCCATCATCTCAACCCCCTGAGGCATTGGCGCCAGCACCCCGTGTCTTTCATCAAGGAGAAGGAGACATACGCGCGTGAGAAGGCACTCGTGTTCCACGGCCTCGACTTCAACATGATCACTATCAAGTGCCTGCAGAAGGACTATATGTACTTGGCCCGGCGCCTGGTACCTCTTGGTGACCAGGTGCACATGACGATGGAGGAGCGGGCCGATATGCTCCGCCAGCACACGCGACAGTTCACCAAGGAGGACATTGCGCGCAAGTTTAGGACGACTTCGTGAGATTGCGTATCGCTTGACCAAAAGGTAAAGAAGGTTTGGATTCTTGTTGGTCAATTTGTGCATTTACATGAGGCGACATCTCTGAAGCAGTCTATAGATCGGCTCTTTTGGCTAGTGTGCGGTGCGTACAGTCGACTCGATTTGATGACTGGATAAGAGTTGATATGGATTCGATACGAACAAGAGAGATAAGCTACAGTAACAGATTATGTAGAAAGAGTATAAACCCGAGATTTAATACGCGTTGTCTAGTGTCTTGGCAGTCGAATATTATGAAAACTCTAGATCATCCCTTTGATTCCAAGATTGGACGAAGAAAGTGACGCGGCATCTGTCTGTCAAAATATGTGATACGAAATAAGAAACAGACTACTCCCACAAGCGAGATGCCAGGAAACTCTAGACAGTACAACCAAGCTGCCACGGCTGCGTTTTTGTGGTACGGTACTATTATACTATACCATACTGCGTATATGATAGACGGTAGATCTGATGCAATGCACATCTTCGAATACATAAATGGCACTGCAGGTAGTGGTGATCAACGTTGCATTGCATGTAGACATGTTTCAGATGAAAAAAGGAGGGGAGGGGGAATCCTGGCTTACCTGGGTAATTAAGTTGTGCGTCGCAAACCATTATCACAGTCTTTGAATGGTTCAGACCCAAGTCATGTTGCGCACGGTACTTTTGGTCCCACGTGTTAGGGACTGCCTAGCCTTGAATAAATTGAATAAAGTGGATTGTTTCCGATGTATTATTATATTGCTACCTGGCCTGGAATAGCTCGGCGCATTCATTCTTTCTTGTTCATTGTTCGGTCAGTTGGTTATCGATTCCAACGAATCTCTAGGCGGGTGGGCCAATTTGCTTTTGTATCAGAGATGAGACGAGGGGTAATTGTCGAAATATCGAAAGATTGTACGGTATAACCTGGCACACTTGGTCTACCATCACCATCATCGGATGAATTTGTCGCGCGCTATGCTATGCTCTTTCCGTTGCCAGGTCATCGGGGTGCGACCGAGCTGCATGACTAAATAGGTAACTCGTTGACCCAGAAAACGGGTGCCTTAATCGCATGAGCTGAGCTATAGCTAGAGGAACCAGCTCAGGCACCTCAAACTTTATCTTAGTAGTGTGGCCTCGGTTCCGCATCAGCTTCCCATGAGGTCATGAGATTTGTGAAAGCACAGGAAGCTTTCATTAGCTTCATTCTGCTAGAATTGGTTTAACAACTCGCCAAGACTGAGAAACTTGCAGCAACCTTGGCGATTTGGGAGAAATGAGATTTTGTTCCTCAATTTTCGCTTATGCTTCATACCGGGTATTTTTTTCTTTAATTCCGTAGTGGTAGCAAGCCCCTATTCGGGAAGGATTGTATCCTGGGTCCCCTGTTCTTTTTCCCCGCTCATGCCGTCCTGGTGTCAATGTGATTTTATTCAACTCAGACCGTTTTGATGCTATTGTGGGGTTCAACGACCACCAGAGGAAGGAAAAAAAAAACTCCCCCGTCGTCGAGAGATACTAGACCTCCATCCGAAAACTATTGAGAAATTGCCATTAATACCCCGGCTAGATTTACAAAACTGCGGAGTACAGCAGGGTTTTGTGCGTTAGGTTCAGGATGGGATGCAAGGCTTCTGCAGCAGCCCGCAGTGTGCAGACCCAACCATCCATTTCATGCCTAGGTGCAGAGTAGCAGTAGTTCAGGTACGCACGCGCTGCAGTGCAACCTAATCACGACCAAAAACTTATTTTGTTTTGTTTGGTCCACTCGCCTCCAGTCTGGCCTGGCCGCCATTGTGGTTGCCGGCCTCGCTAATTTTTTTTTCTTGTCGGTAATCATAACCACTTAACCACTGCCGTCATTCGTTATTGCTTTTTTCGATCTGTCTACGTATTCCATATGGCATATGACATGATATACCTTTCAGTTGGTCACTCTCTGTGGTTGGATTGGCGCGTCTAGCGAAAACTTCGCGCGGCTGTTCCCGCCACCGCCGCCAACCTCAAGGTTTTCACCTGACCTACCTGAGCTGGCAGCTTCTGACATTGACATTGACGTTGACATTGGCATTGAAATTGGTTGGATAAGACAGCCTGCTACAATCTGTGCGTTGTGACAGTCCATTTCCTGTGTCTTTTTTTCGACTAAAGCTGATGGCATTGACCTGACATTAGACCGTTTCTAGGCATAGCTCGCCTCGCTCGACAACAGCGGTTCACTTCTGTCATCTCCCTAGCTACCCAATCAGCCAAGATGGAGGACCGCCGTCAGTCCATCAGGCAGAGCGGCATTCCACGATCATCTCGCCTCCCAACTCTTCGACCATCACAGAGTGTCTCGGCCCTTCGACCTCCACCCTCGACCGAGCAGTCAAACCGCAGCAATGGAACTATACACAACCCCAAGCTTCGTTCGGCCCCGTCCCACGACCGCCTGGGAAGCTTGGGAAATACAACATCTGTCTCGGCTGGAAATCGCAAGCCGGAGACGCCTTCTCGAGCCTTTCGACTTCAAAGCAAACCGCTACCACCGCCCCCGAGAAGCTTTGTCGGTCCTCGGTCCTCGAGCATAACTCGAGTTCCTGCCTCACGCACCTCGCCGGTTGCTTCTGAGGCGTCACAATCTTCTGCACCCACTGCAACACCCTCTCCGCCAGCGGAGCAGCCTCTCTTTAAAAGGAGAACGACTCTGACCAGGCGACCTTCTGATGTTACCAAAGAGAACTTTAGAACCCCAAGTAAGGACAGGTCTTCCTTGGAGCCTTGGGCATCTCCAGTTCCGATGGAGCTGCCACCAATGCCAACCAATTTCGCCATTGAAGAGGAAACGTCGACGACCCAAACGATCAAAGTAAAAACACCCCGCTCAAGACCATCACTATCTGAGAGAACTATTGAGACGCTCTCTCAAATACCGTCTTCGCCCGCAAACAGGGGGCGAAGACCTTCGGCTTTCTTCGAACCTCCCTCTGCAACTCGCTCAGGTTCCAGACCTGCATCCCGCAGCTCGCTCAGCTCGCGACCAGGTTCAAGCTACCGGAATGAAGGTTTCAACCGGCCAGCCTCAAGGTCGAAATCACAAACAAGGCCTGCTTCGAGCCATAGGATAGAAGATGCTGGTCCGGCTTCATTCCGGGCTTCAATTAGTCACATCAATAACTACAAAACACAGCTTGCTCCCATTAACGGCACACCGCCAGCGCAAGCAAAACCCCGGGTGGGAGTCAAGACTACACGTGCCCCTGCGGCTAGGGTTGTAGGCCGTGGAGATGCAACGCGACCTCCCACCCACGGCAAGATGCCTACACCCGCCTCCAAAACGCTACCCAGAGCGTCTATGAGCAAACTTCCGGAACCTCTCAGAGCCCCTAGTCCAGAGAAGCAGCAGGTCCAGTCAAACGAAAACAAGCCTATTACAAAGACAATGCCATTAAGGCCACCCAAGCAACGCCCATCGCTGAACGGGCTGTTTAGAAAACCCCCAGCTCTCGCCCCGGACAACCAGAACGTGGGAGCGACTCCCTCCAAAGTCACTCGCAAGACTTCGCTTGTTTCTCACAGGTCATCTACTACCTCGGGCGATGACACTGTGCAGTCTGGACCCTCGCCGACATCCACTGCGACCACGGTTGATACGAGCAAGCCAGCACCCGCGGCGACTTTTAGAAAGTCTTCCGCAGCCCTAAGGGAGCAAATCGCAAAGGCAAAGGCAGCCAAGAAGGCCACCACCCAGCTTGAAGTCGACCCAAAGAAAATGCCCAGCGTTGGAAGACATCCTCTCAGATCACCGCTCATACCAACCGACACCTCCTTTGACTTTGGTCTGTCAGATAATCCGTTTAATCAGCCTCAAGCAGACAGCGCGTCCCAGAACAAGGTATTGGAAGGTCTGCTGGCCACTGCCCGGACTAGTGGCAGGCTCAACATTGCAGCACTTGGTCTTCGCGAGATCCCTGCCCAAGTTCTCAAAATGTACGACTCGGAAGCCATGGGTATTAAGGATGGATCATGGGCAGAGACCGTGGACCTCACTAGGTTCGTTGCGGCCGATAACGAGCTGGAGATGATTGAGGATGCCGTGTTCCCTGATAAGGATCCGAAATCTTTCGCCGACGATGAGGACGGGCAAGGCATGATTTTTGGGGGCCTCGAAACTCTCGATTTGCATGGAAACATGCTCATCTCTCTGCCAATGGGCCTGAGACGTTTGCAATACCTCACATCCTTGAACCTGTCCTCGAACCGAATCACGAATGGCTCCTTCGAGGTCATTTCTCAGATTACGTCCCTTCGTGACCTCAAACTTGGAGGCAATCTCTTTTATGGACCGTTGGATAACTCCTTCACGAGCCTTGTCAACCTGGAAACCGTCGACTTGCATGACAACAACATTACATCTCTTCCGGCTGGAATGATGAACATGCGCAAGCTTCGCATTCTGAACCTTGGCGAAAATAACTTTGAGACTTTACCTCTCACGACTCTTGCACAGCTCCCACTTACCGAGCTGGTCGTTCGCAAGAATAAGCTGAGCGGCGTCCTCATAGATGACGCAGATGCGATTTTCCAGACCTTGCAGGTTTTGGACGTTTCCTCGAACCAGCTCACTCACATTCTGCCTCCCGGAAGCAGCTCAATACTCGCCATGCCATCCCTTCATCAGATGTGTGTATCGATGAACAGGCTCCAGGAGTTACCCAGCCTCCGCATGTGCGCCAACTTACTCACCCTGAATGCGGACGAAAATAGCATTACCAATGTTCCAAACGGGTTGACGGGCCTTGCCAAACTACGACATGTGGACTTTTCGAGCAATGACTTGCGCATCATTCCCCCGGAGATATCTCGCATGGACAATTTGAACATGTTCAGGCTCAGTGGCAACCCGCTTCGGGACAAGAAGTTCTGCTCTATTACTACGGAGGAGCTGAAGGACATTTTAGCTACTCGCTTGGATCCCGAACCGATATTGGATGAACCTGAAGCCACCTTCAGCAATCTGTTGCCCTCGGCAGCAGTATCAAGCCCAAGAACCCCGGCAATCCCAGGTACACGTTCAAGGATGAACTCCATTCCAAAACATGTCGAAGACGCGGACGAAGTCAGGTCTGAAATGAGCGACAAGTTTGCGACGCCGCCTACATCGGCTCCTCAATCGCCAGCCGCGCGTTCACGGTCCCATACATTGTCCAGCGAGCAATGGACGGTAAGGCCGGGCGGCTTGCTAGATAGGTCCAACACACAATCCTCGGCTCTTCATCCTGTGTCATGCTCTCGCGTCGCCAACGAACATAACGTCCGTGAAGTTCAGCTTCATCACAATCTTTTCTCGATGATACCCGAATCCCTTACTTTCTTTTCCCACACCCTTGTGTCTTTGTCTCTTTCACATAACCAGCTTATGGGGGAGTCATACATGGGAGACATGGCCGCCAGCGGTGGTGGACTGAAGCTGGAGCTTCTTGCGCTCAGGGAGCTGAATCTGTCTTCGAACCACATTACCAGTCTGGCTCCTTTGATGTCGAACTTAATCAGCCCGGGACTTCAGAAGCTAGACGTGAGCACCAACCGCATTGCAGCCCTTCCGTCTGGGACTGGATTAAGGGATGTATTTCCAGAGCTGTCAGTATTGCTCATTGCCAACAACCACTTGGCGGACTTGGAGCCCGAAGCCATAAAGGGCATGCGGATAGTTGACGCTTCCAATAACGACATTGCCCATCTCAACCCCCGGATTGGACTTCTCGGTGGAATCGAGAATGGAACTTTGGAGCGTCTGGATGTCATGGGCAACCGGTTTCGCGTTCCCAGATTTAATGTTCTTGAGAGAGGCAACGATGCTACGCTGAGGTTCCTCCGTGGTCGCGTGCCTATCGCTGAAATGGCGGCATGGAGGGAGGCAAGGGGTGTGGCTGTGAGCAGTGAGGACTGCGATGCGTTCGATGACAGCATAATTGAGTAAAACCAACTCAAACTGGCCGTTGTCTGATGATCACCACCTACTTGTTTCCCTAGCATCCCAATGGTGCACGGCCAAGCCATTATGGTATGACCGGATGGAATCTGGACACACAGTCTCAGGCATTCTTTTGACATGCAAACGTCGATGTACCAACATCGGGTCTAAAAATGACCGCAACATTCACTTCTGTTTTTCTTTTCTTCTGTTTCCGTCAACTTCGACACCTTTTTTCGAAAAGCCATTATACACCAATACTGTCTTTTTTACGTGTTTAACTTTACTTTATAGGAGGCAGCTGCTGGAGTGGGCTGTGTTTGGGGTGCGAGGTGATGTGTACGACGTCTCATGATAGGTCGGGCAGGATTTTCCCTGACTCTTAGATACCAACAAGCACTTCTTTATTTGTTTATTTGTGGTTTGAGTTTTAGTGATACGCATTCGACAAGGTCATCCTGAAATATTATGGAGAAGCAGTACCACCATTGCAGCCTTGCCTGTTGATATTCGAACTATTCAACAGCCGGTGCAATAAATGCATCTGTTCTTGTCTTGACTAGGTATTTTGCAGGTTATATTGCGAGGCTAAAAGGCGCTGTCCCAGAAGAGTACAAAAAGTACCGGTCGAATTGCACAAGCTTTTGGCTGGACGCATGCCCCAATGATGATCGGGAAATTGGTTGGCTTTGGGAATCTGGAACCGCCGTCATTGAGACGTGCTTCTACCGAAGGTGCAACATTTGGCACGAGAGACGGGCCGCTTCAGTCACTATATCTGCTCTCCAGAGGTTGTTTGTGTACAGTCACGATTAACCGCTTGCCTCACCATGAATGGACGATCACAGCCCAAGTGACTTTTTTTTTGGTTGCCTTTGCTGCCTTTTTCTTCAAGTCTCTGAGGCCCAGGCCCAGACTTTTCTTTTCCTCCCTCTTGCACCTGAAGTAACAAT
>JAVHJQ010002992.1:0-12281 GCA_031306095.1 Pyricularia sp. CD86 | reverse complement strand
CTACTACTGATGACGTATGACGTACTTTGAATGATTAATTTCTAGTGCTACGCTATTTAAATTCAACGCCAATAAAATAAAAAAATAAAAATAAAAAAAGCTCTCTCAAAAACACAACGAACATCATCCCGCGTATAACTCAGCTCGTCCATACGTCTCTGACCCTCTCTCAGGCTTGCCCGTATAGTATTTGTCCTCCAGTTCTGCAGTCGGCCTCACACTTGACAACTCGGACAGCCTAGTGCCATTGCTTTTAGTCTGATCAAGATAGCAAATGTCAGGTCTATCACTCTTTGGCGGTGAGACCATGTACTCCATACTCAAGCCCTCGCCCCCTCGGAGCTGCGCTGCTCTTACAGTTCCAAGCCGGCGGAAGTCGAAGCGCCATATAGACAACCCAATCACAAGGGCCAGTGCAGCAAGACAACCGACTGCTATGCCGACCATGGGCCCAATGCCAAGCCCCGCCTGGTCTCCGCTCTTATTAGCAGCTGACTGGGCATCGGCTTCCTTTGGAGGCGGGGGATTCGTGGGTGAAGGCGTGGGTTGAGATATTGTCGCAGATGATACAGCTGTCTCTGTGATCCGCGGCTCGGTTCTCATAACTTGTGTCTTGACTGTAACGCTGAGCTTGCTGTCTTGATCGGCTCCTTGTACAATAAGGAAGCCTTTGCTGCTGAGCTCTGGATCATCCTTGTTGAATTGGAGGTTGCTGCCCTTTTGCTCGGGCGTAAATCGCAGGAAAAACTTGGGTGTGCGGCGAAGCACTTCCAGGGGAATTCCTTCGATCGTCCACAGGTGGTCAGGGCTACGCTTGCTAAGATCTATGCCCTCTGTTGTGAAGTCAAGCTTGATTTGCAGTCAGCTGGTTTTGTTCATGGGAAACGTTGAGCTTGTAAGCATCGACCAATTAGACCAAGAAAAAGAAGAGACTTGCGCTTAATGAGCAACGAAAACTCAACACCAATGTCCGGATCGAATGGGGTCAGCCACAAGTCAACTATGGTATCATTATATGGGTTTTGAAGAGATTGGAATGGTCTGCCCTGTGTTGAATGTATAAGAGAAGCTCGGGGCTCCTCCGTTGGGCATATTCCACATGACATCTCGAATTGTGGCCTAGGCAGCAACCAACTCGTATTGAAAAGTAAAAGGTTAGTGGGCTAGTATTACTCATGAAAGCCACCCCTTGTAATTGTGTAGTTAGACTATTTCCATGCTTAGAGTGCTTGCGCTGGGGAACAAAGTTGTTGATCCGACAACTTCTTCCCAATTTGGGTTTTGCTGACAGTTGTGCAGAGACCCTGCAATGACGGCAGAGAAAGGTTCGGGTTGGGTTTGAGGGGATAAGTACGAATACTAAACCAACATCATCTGCTTTTTGAGCCGTCATAACTTGTCTAGTTTCCCAGAAGAGAAACAGGAGAGACATCGTGCAATGTCATTAGCGGTAACAACTCTTGTAGCTACTCAGAAATTGGTCGACAGGGCTGACAAGATGCAAGACGTCACGCTGTTTTTGCTGTTGGTGCTTTTGGCGCTGTTGAGGGTTGGTGCTGCCAAGGCTGGACATGGCAGGTGGTTGTTGCGTGCGGACAAGCACCGTGGAGTAAAGATTCTAGGAGGTGAACAATACCTCGATTTGTTCTCTTCGGGCGCGTAATTACTGCAGAAGCGAGGGTAACAACTTGGCTCATTAACGGCCGCAACAATTTCAGGTCGACGCAGGGGCTAGTTTCCGACCCATTGCCCCCAAGCTTGGCTGGAGCAAATGACCGATCGTGTGACACGCCAACGGCACTCATTGGTAGTAATGTGATATTGCAGGTGCGTACAGTACCAACAGCTTGGGTCACTGCAACTCGAAGGCGCGCAAACCTGCTTCTCTTGCCAGGAGGAGCCTTCTGATGAAGGAATTGACCACCTAAAAGTGTGGCTAAATCTTATCCAAGTAGTCAAAGTCAATCAAACCATTCTCGTTCACATTTTCCCCCCCTTCTTTCCCACTGTCCTAACCCAAACTACTCCCTCGAATAGAGGCCTCACTGTCATAATTATTACCTTCGTTTCAACTCATGTCCTTTTTGGTGCAGTCAAGTACCCTTGTGAATCGCAACAACATCAATCGGACAGGCTGCTGAATTGACCGATTTGCGGCGGCGTTCAGAATGGGCTACCATACTTGTAGCATCTTCAAAAGACGGCCTGCTGTCTTCTTTCTATTAATCGGCATCTTCTTCTTGATTTACATCCATCGCAGCCGATCACCCTTCGTTACTGAGACCTACTCGCACTCTCAGACTCAACCAGACTTCAATGATGGCAACTTTCACTGGGCTAACGTCCCTTTGAACCATCCAATTTCCCCTCAACTCATGACCAAGATCCCATCTACAGCAGCCAGGACGACCCCAAAGATCCAGCATGTCTTTGAGAAGGAGACCTTGGAGCAAAAGAATATTCGTCTGACCCGTTTGGAGCAGGTTCGCAGCAACTTCACCCACGCCTGGTCCGGCTACAAGAAATTCGCCTGGCTCCACGATGAGGTACTACCCGTTACAGGCGGCGAACGCGACGTGTTTGGCGGCTGGGCTGCTACTCTGGTTGACTCTCTCGATTCGCTCTACATCATGGGCCTCACTGACGACTTCGACGAGGCCGTTCAAGCGGTTGTCGAGATCGACTTCACCAAGACCAGCTTGGACGAGATCAACGTCTTTGAAACTACCATCCGTTATCTTGGCGGCCTGCTCGCGGCCTACGACATCAGCGGGGGACGACGGGGAAAGCATGCAACCGTCCTGCTTCACAAGGCAATCGAGTTGGGCGATATGCTCTACGTAGCTTTCGACACCACTAACCACATGCCCATACTCCGTTGGAAGCTCAAGGTGCTCATGGACGCCATCAATGCGCCACATGGAGGTCTAAATGGCCAAGCCCAAGGCGTGGCGGCCGATGGACAGAAGCGACTCATGTCGCCACCAAACCAAGTAGCCCCCGATGGCGGCTTACTTGCCGAGATTGGCTCACTTACCCTCGAGTTTACTCGTCTCAGCCAGATCACCGGAAACCCAAAGTACTTCGACGCCGTACAGCGCATCATGGACCTCCTAGAAAAGCAGCAAGACGACACGAGACTGCCCGGAATGTGGCCAGTCGTCATCGGACCCAGCCGGGCAAACTTTAGAGAGCACACAGGCTTCTCCATTGGCGGAATGGCCGACAGCGTCTATGAGTACCTCCCCAAGGAATACATCCTCCTGTCCGGAAAGCTCCCTCAGTACCGGGACATGTACACCAAGGCCCTGGGCGCCATGAAGCGAAACATCTTTTACCGACCGCGCGTCAAGAGCCCCTACGGCAGGGAGGCTCCCCGGATGCTGATCCCCGGCGACATCCAAGTGGAGCCTAACGAGCCTCTTCTCGGACAGGAGCCGGAGCCCAGGGTCCAGCACCTCGGGTGCTTCGCGGGAGGCATGGTGGCGCTCGCGGCGCGCGCCTTCTCCACGCCCAGGGAGATGGAAACGGCACGCCAGCTCGTCGAAGGCTGCATGTGGGCATACGAAAGCTCTCCGGGCGGTATTATGCCCGAAGTGATGCACACGACCCGCTGCCCTCGGCGAGGCGGCGATCCAACCACCACCACCACCGACGACGATGATCCTAACCGCATCCCGACCTGCGCCTGGGACGAAGACGCCTGGCACGCCGACGTAGCCGCGCACGCCAAGCTCCCGGCCGACGACGTGCACAAGATCGGTGGGCAGATCGCCGAGCAGCACCTCGTGCCCGGCGTGGTGCACTACGACGACAAGCGGTACATACTGCGGCCCGAGGCCATCGAGAGCGTGTTTGTGCTGTACCGCACGACGGGCGACCGCTCCCTGCTGGACCGTGCCTGGACCATGTTCGAGACCATTGTGAGGCTGACAAAGACGGAAATCGCGCACGCCGCGCTCGCCGACTGCACCGTAAAGGACCCCAAGAAGAGCAACTCTATGGAGAGCTTTTGGCTCGCAGAGACGCTCAAGTATTTCTTTCTGCTCTATTCGGAACCTGACGTGGTCAGCCTTGACGAATACGTGCTCAATACCGAGGCGCATCCCTTGAGGATCGCCAAGTGAGGAGGAGGGTGGAGGGGATGGGAGCTTGACGGTTGAAATTTTGTCTTGATATGGCTTTAGTTGTTTGTTGCTCTTGGGCGCAAGGAGTAATATGGAGTTTGTGAGGCGTTTGTTTTCTGGCCGTCTTTGCAAGACCAGCCTATGGAATGATTTGTTTTAGGAAGTCTATTCGTCCACAGGACAAGGAAATGAGTTAATGTTTTAGCAGATCGTCCACCAAGGATTGACCGCCAGTGACTGAATAGCCGTATATGTTCCTTTGTGACGGGCTTGTCAACCGTAGACCAGCCTTGCATTAAGATGCCTAACAAGAAGCCATCTCCCAGCCCATGAAACATGGTGCCGGCAATGACATGACAACTTCTTCAAGGGCTGTCATCATCAGATCCTACCAGTTTGGTTCACAACAAACAATGGATGCAGATGGCAGAGTACATGAAAAGGGATTATCCCACCCAAAGTTGTTCAAATTACAAAAACTCCTAGCCCCTTCCAGTCCTGGCGCCCAAGCTAAATGACTAAGAATAACCAAGAAAGACAAAGTCGAAAGAAAAAAGTATGGGTACAAATAAAGATTATGTGCGTCCCCGAGCCTCTTCACCATGAGATACTAGAACTCAACGTCCATGTACCCTCTCCCTCGCCGCCTCGATGGTACCTTTTTTTAGACGCACGGATGACCCTCCAATCTCTTCGCTACCGCCTTCAATCTCATCAACTGCAACGACCTTCCACTTCCGTACCGGATCGTCCATGCCAACCCACAGGTCGCCGGGTATGTAATCACCCACGTCTTTCCTCATCGAGTCACGCGCCGCAGCGTCCTGCTCCTCGAGCTTCTCAACTGCAGCGGCGGCCTTGCGCCACAGGGACCTGATCTTATCCTCTACGTTCCTCCGACGCTCGTACTCGAGCACGAGTCCATCGTAGGCGCCCGCATAGCCTTCGTAAAACACAACCAGGTCCTCGGCCTGGGCGAGCCGCTCGTGGATGGCATCCTTCTCCACCTCGCAGCGGTCTACGTATTCGCGCTCGGCGGCGACGTAGCTCCCGAGACGGGACTCGACCTCCTCGAGGCGGCGGAAGGCGTCGAGGGTGCATTCGTGAGCCATGCGGACGTGTGCCGCTTGCTGGTCTACCAGCGCTCCGAGCGCCTGCATCTCCTCGAGGCCGGCATTGATGTCGCGCACGACCTCACCGACTTCGGTGGCATCTTGCATCACCACGCGGAGCATCTCCTCCCGCTCCCGTGCCGTCATTGTCTTGAACTCCTGATCGTCGGCGTCGGTGCCGTCGCCGCGGATCACGCCAGAGATGGAGATAGTCGAGGGTCCGTCCTCGGCCGCCTTGCGAAGGGCCAGCGCGGCTCCACCCTCAGAGGCGCGCACAGCCGTGACGCACAGGTCGAAGTGGCGGGTTAGAGAGCTGAGGTTTTCGGCCATGGCGTGGGAGTGGTTTGTCAGGGTACGAACGAGGTCAGCCATCGGACGGGAGAATACCGAATTTGATGGAGACGGTAGTCCAGGCGCTGCGAGCAGGTGCTTTTTGACGGAACGGATGTCGTTGTCAAAGCGCAGGAGGTCACCGTCATACGATGTTTCGGCAGCCTGATGGAACATTTAATGACTATTACATATGTAGATTCCTGGGTGAAGAACAGGGAAAGACAAACCTTGAGCTCGGCGATGCTCTCCTTCAATGACTTGGTCAAGCGGTCTACGTTTCCCTCATCGACAAAGAACATCAAGCTTCTCGGCTCCTCACCTGGGGGTCGAAAGACAGGATCAACAATTGTATTGTGCAACACATCCATCGTGCGTGTGAGACGCTCGCCAGCATCGTCTAGAACCTTGATGAGTTGTTCGAAATCCCTACGACCGAAATCGTACGTCCTCGCCAGCCCGCGGCGGATGCGCTCGAGTGTGTGGATTTGCTGGGCGATGCCGGCGCGAAGGAATGCGGTCCGGGCTGCGAGCACAACGCTGTCTTCGTGCACGGAGCGTGCTTGTGTAGTCAAGTCATTGGCTTGGAGAACCAATGTCATGGACGAAAGGGAGCGCTTGGCTGCAAGGAGGTGCTCGACGAGGATCTCGATAGGTACAGATGGTTGGTCGGCGGCCCCAGAAGATGTCGAGACGGCAGCGGCAGCGGAGCTGCGCAGAGATTGGGTGGATCTGGCGGAGCTTGAGGAAGGCATCTTGTCTCTATTGCTGTCGATTTTGATTGAGGATGCTTTCGTGGGGATGACTCAAAGCTTGGGTGCGTAGCTAGCTAGGGCTGGATTAAGGAGAAGAACAATGCTTGTTATTATTCATCGCCATCCATGCCGGTAGATGACGATGAGCTTCCGAGAAAGAAAAGGATGATGTTTTTTTTTTGTTGATGGAGGCAGCCAAGATGCTGCTCTGGGTGGGTTATAGCAGACAGAGGAAAGCTTATGTTGAATAGCTTGAGGTGGTGCTGGTTGGAAGTGAAAGCAGCTGTCAGCTAGACTGGTTTGCATAATGCACGGTGTAGTGCAGCGGCCTGAGGTGTGCCATCGCACGTGCGGGTGCTGCCAACTGATCTGAAGCTGTGACACTAGACTGACAAGGACGAGCGAACTTATCTCAACCTGCCTGTCTAGGCTGTCGATTCAATCGCTGTTGCAGCATGCGGAGCTTCCGATTTGCGACAGTGGAGGTCCGTGCAGTCCCTGATAATGCAAGATGGGGAGTATCCACAAGTGGGTCGACGACTACTACTGTACTGCATAATGGTACAAAGAGGCGGCGCGGCACGGTTGGTACCTGTCCTGTCCGTTGGAAAATCCTTTGTGCTTTTTTGCAGAACCAGTTTGCTCATGACAGAGAATCCTTTGTTGATGGATACACTGGCTGGCAATGGAGAAAGCCACCGACGTCGCTTTTTCAAATAATGAAGTCAGACCCCGCATCTAGATTCAAAGAGCAGACAACCGCCAATCTCGTGTTCGTTTTCTGATAGTTTTTCCCTTCGGGTTCTACTTTTCAATCGCGTTCGACGTCATGGAGCACAAGCGCGCACCTTTGCGGACAGCCTTTCTGGCTGGAGTGGGCACTAAAATCCCGATAAGATAAGAAGGCGATGGCAAAAGACGTCAGGGTCCCCACGGCATGCATGGCGGGGTGCTAACGCACGCGGTGCGGGCATAGAATTAATTTTCTGCTGAAAAGATTCTGTCCGTCGATTATCCATGCTGCTGCCCACGTTCCATTGATTTCAGCACTCCCCTATCACTATACCGGCAAAGTCTACGCTGGCAAAGGTAGTTGGCGAAAATGGCATCTACAACCACAAATTCCGCTGCGATGGCAGACCCTCACCAACCACCATACTCTACCACCGAGGGCAGCAGCTTTACTAATAGCGAGTCTACCCCGCGCACACTGACAAGCAACGTCAACCGGGATAATGGTCAGCTACCAGTTGGCGTTGATGAGGATGAGGACGACTATCTCGACGATATCTTTGAAGACGATGACGATGCAGACGAGTACGATCCCACAACTGGCGACCTAACCAAAACCTACAACCGGCAGCGTCAACTCAACGATGGGCAGTCTTCGGGTGTGCCTCGATCCAATGCCCAGAAGCCTTCGGCGAATACATTCGCAAGTGTCGATGATCAAATATCGGCACTCTCTCGCCATGCTGCGAAGTTGCGACTCGACGATGTCAAGCAAACACAGACCCGCGAGAAAGACAAGTCAGACCGTGCAACCAGCGAGTTGGTACTGGATCAACGGACTCGAATGATCCTTTTACAACTCATCAACCAGGGCTTTGTGGCTGAGGTGCATGGTGCTATCAGCACAGGCAAAGAGGCAAACGTCTATGGTGCTGTCTCATACCCCGACGGTGGCGATGGTGCCCCAGTACAGAAGGCCATCAAGATCTACAAGACCGCCATCTTGGTTTTCAAGGACCGTGAGCGGTACATTGCAGGCGAGCATCGGTTCAAGTCTGGAGCTGAGAAGGGAAACAACCGCAAGATGGTCAAGTTGTGGGCCGAGAAGGAGTTCCGCAACTTGAGGCGCATACACACTGCTGGAATTCCCTGTCCCGAACCGATAAAGCTCAAGCTTCATGTCCTTGTCATGAGCTTCCTTGGCGATCGCAAAGGCTGGGCATACCCCCGTCTCCGTGATGCCAACATCCAAGGCGAAGATTCAGACAAGCAGTGGCGAGATCTCTACACGCAACTTCTTGGACTCATGCGCCGAATGTATCAGGTGTGCAGGCTGGTTCATGCCGATTTGAGCGAGTACAACATTTTGTATAACGCTGGAAAGCTGTACATCATTGATGTATCCCAGAGCGTTGAGCATGATCATCCGCGTTCCCTGGAGTTCTTGAGGATGGATATCAAGAACATGGGAGATTTCTTCCGCCGCAAGGGTGTCGACACACTCTCTGACAGGACAATCTTCAACTTCATCACAGCGACTGAGGGACCGGTTGAGGAGCCTGCAATGTCTGAAGCTGTAGATCATCTCTACGAAGTTCGACCGACTGTTGGCGACTCGGATCAGGCGATCGCCGAGCTCGAGGTCGACAACGAGGTCTTCCGAAACCAGTATATTCCGCAAACACTAGAGCAGGTTTACGATATCGAGAAAGACGCTCAGAAGCTTGGCCAAGGCCAAGGTGATGATCTGGTCTATCGCAATCTTCTTGCTGACACTGTCGTCAACAAGAAGGATGATGGTGCAGAGGAAGACGAGAGTGCTTCAGGGTCCGATGGGGGTGCATCGGTCGACAGCGAAGACGACAGCGAGGAGGATGAGAGCCGGTTTGAGAAAGGCAAACCCCGTGGAAAGAGGTTTGAGGATAAGGACGAGAAAAAGGTAAGAGATCTCAAAAGTTCCCTTGTTTTTGTATGGACGCTAAATGGACTTTGCAGGAGCACAAGCAAGCTGTCAAGGAGGCGAAGAGGGAGAAACGGAAGGAGAAGATGCCGAAACACCTTAAGAAAAAGCTCGTCAACAGCTCCACCCGGAAGAAGAAATGATCTTGATGATACAAGAAAATAAAAAAAAAAGGTTCTCAGTCTCGCAATCGTGTTTCGAAAGTGACATGCAGTAGCCACAAGCTGTTGTTACCAAAACACCATCGCATCCATTTTATAAGCTTATATGCACCCAGAATGTCGGATGATGAAGCTTTAAAGAACAACATGGCAACTCGGCTGAACTTGTTGTGTTTAGGGGGTAAAATCCCAGAACCACAAGCCAAGCCCCGTGATTGTTCCTGATCAACGCACTGAACATGTGCGGGATGATGATCAAAGAGAGCCCTGACGACGAAAATACTGTTTATCAGAGTGAGACTATCCAACAAAAAGCAATAATGCATGCTGTCTTGCCACCCCTACCCACTCAGACGTGAAGAACAGTGTCTGTCCTTACCTAACCATTGAGCCCTTAACTCCCGACCGATGCCCGGAACCCTCTTACGTAGACGCAGGCTCCCAATGTTCCATGAACGTCTCCACGATGACGCCATGGTCCTCATGCTGCTTCAACCCGCTGACGACCACGACGGCGACGACGCCCTCGACACCCTTGACCCGGACCGGGAACCCACCGCCGTGGATGGCGTAACCGGCGGCCTCGCCGGGGGACATGCCAAACTTTGCGCGAAACTTGTCCTCGTCGCCGCCGTACTTGCAGTGCATGAGCCAGGTACTGCAGCCCCAGCGCAGCACGGTGCTGCGCTTGCGCGCCACCCACCGCTCGTTGTCGGGAGACGTCCCCGACCCCACGGCGCACTGGAACAGCACCTGCCCGTTGGCCAGCGAGATGGACACCAGCGTCGGCTTCCCCTGCCACCGCGCGATCGGGTAAAGGCGCGCGTGCAAAAGGTGGCCCAGCTCGTAGGCGTCCTGCGACGTGAAGGACTCGAGCGTGATGGTGTCGCTTGTAGATTTGACTTGTTCGGGCTTTGTGGGAGGTGGGGTTGTGTTAGTGTTAGTGTTTTCTTTTTTTTTTCTATTTGCTTTTCATCCTTGGAATATTCTGGGTCTTTTTGCATATCTGCTTACATCTTCAGATGGTGTAGGGATCGGCTTCGGATCCAGGCACTCGCTAATGGCCTTGATGTCTTCCTGCAACCCGAAACCGGGGGCCTGGTTGCGACGCCTGAAAACCTGCGCTTGCATTTTGCTGCTAGAGGCGAATTTTGTTCCTATTTTGCTGAGCAAGATATGAGAAAGATTTGACAGATTATTTTGGTAGTAAACGTATATATAGTGAGGGGTCAGAATTGGTGGTGGGAGGTGAAGATGGTTCATCGTCATGTCATGATCGAGGGCCAAGGTGAGCTGAAGATTTGTTACAGTGGAGAAGTCCTCATCTGTTCTTGAATGGGAGCCGTCGAATGATGCAAGAGCGTCTCCACTAAGGCCTTGCAGTCGGCCCGAAATAGCTCGTAAAGCCAAGCATCAGCCCGAACAATTGGAGATGGAGGACAATGTGGTTGACGTTGGCTGCATAGGCCGATGGAGAACGCACACCAAATTCATAATACTTGGTGATCTTTGGGCTACTGCTTCCAGGTTACAATCGACGAAGTCACCAGGTTTACTTAACCTGATTCACATGGATCATGGATGTGAGGTATCAGTATAGGCTGTGAGAAGTGCAGAACCGCAGATATATTGCTCGTGATTGGCATGCGGTGGTGACGAGACAAGCTGTGAGGTATATGTACTCTGCCTGGTAAATAAATATCAACCCAGCCTTTTGGACGGACCAAGCGCGCGCAGGCGAGTTGAGATAGCAACTTAACAATAGGCATATAGCTCGGATTCTGTTGGCAGGCCTTCTTTGATAGATTGGTCATTCATCTCCAGTAAAAATGGCACCCGACCCATCAGATAAAATGTCGGCCAAGTCTCAACCAGCGCCCCCATACCCGCACAGCCAGGGGCCAACTCACCCCGAAGATCCGGGCATCGGTCCAAGTAGACAAACACCGTCACCAGACCCAGAAGCACACTCAAACTGCACATACTGCGCCCAAACAACCGCCCACGTACATAACGACCAAGTGCAGACTTTAGACTGGGCGCAGGAACCCTCCATTCCCATGACCAGTCTTGGTGGAAATGACAAAGCTACCCCGGAAAATAGGGACCGTCCTTATCCTGTCTTGACAGCATGGGGCTTTGAGATGCTCATGATGGTCATGGCGATCGTCTCGCTGGTAGGCCTTTTTGTCATCCTCCACGCCGTTGACGGCAAGATAATAGCAGCATGGCCGTGGGAGAGACTGAGGCTAGAGACGGTGATATCTTTTATGGTCACGGCGACGGTTGCCTCTGAGACCTATGTGGTAATTCAGGTGCTTGCACAAGCGGGGTGGTCATGGTTCGGCCACACTTTACATAGGCGACCGCTGTATGATCTCGACGTCTTCAACCACGGCGGCGATGGAATTCTTGGGTCTCTACAGCTACTGTTGTCCGTTCTCAGGAGCAGGCTATCCGGCATCCGCACAGCAGCAGGCATCATGGCAATCTGCGCTGCATTCATCACCATCGGCTCTTTCGCAGCGGGGCCCTTTGCCCAGCAGGCCCTGCAAGTAGTCCCATGCTCTTGGCGGAGTGGTCAAGGTCTCGGCTCAATCCCCGTGTCCAACTTTGTACCGGCCAACGATGATTACTTTGTCAAGTACGCCAACGACTACGTGGTGTTCGAACTCGACCCTGAGATGAAGGCCGTCATGCTCAACGCGCTGGCGAACCCAGAAGCCGGCGCCGAGTCGGCAGTCGCAGCACACTGCCCCTCTGGCGACTGCAAGTTCCGAGACTACGGCACGGGCATGACGCACTCCACCATCGGCCTGTGCAGCACCTGCATCGACCTCGGGGCCTACGTCACAGACACCGAAGTCGCGGGCCCGAAGCCTGGCCTGTATTTCCGCAACTACTCGCTCCCGTGGGACGGAAGCGTCGACGTCAACGTGCTCCGAGCCGACGGGATGGAAAACTGGGGCAGCTACATCATCCCCCAGAGCACCGAGAAAAACCCATGGATGTCGCTGACCATAGTAGTAGGTAGTAGTAGTATTATTTAACGCCGGGCTCGGCCCGGCTCCTTAGCCGGCCGTTAGCAACCTCCCGAGGGGTAT
>JAVHJQ010002985.1:3933-14156 GCA_031306095.1 Pyricularia sp. CD86 | reverse complement strand
CGACTGGGGGTGAAGCTGACGTAGATAACAATATATATTAAAAATACATGATACCTCACGAGGAAAGGACGCGACACCTTGCTAGAAGGAGCCTGACATTTGTTGAAGGCTTTGATTACCTAGTTGAATGGCTGATGAAAACTCATACCATGTCGTCGAGACCGGCCATTTTTCAGTCCCAGTAACATCATAATTGTAGCTCAAAATCAACTGAATGTGAAAATTTATGCTGTCAGGTTTAAACAAGCCAAATCAGCAGCCAACAAAAGCCACCGGTCCATGACAAAGGAGCCGGGCACAGCACGTCTAGAACATGGTCTACCTACGACCAGAAATTAAGAGATAAATTGCCCAAGTCAAGTCGCCATCACAAAGAACGAAACGAAACGAAACCATTATGAATATTCCCTTTTTTCCCATTTATGAAACTCTCAAACTCCAAACTCCTGCTTGATGGCCGTGTATTCCTTCAGCTCGAATCGGCCAACAGATCGGCCGTCAGGTTCTTGCTTTGCTCTGTCAAAAACAAGCCAATCCCAACTCCTTTCTGTTACAAATTTGTTTAAAAAACACACAGGTAGAAAAAAAAGAAGGAAAAAAGTACGTAAATGCCAATGTGACTTCTAGTGTAGCATGCGCTTGCTCGCCCACTTGCTCACGATTTTTGCTCTAGTCATTTGTGCTTCGATGTTTAGCACAGCCGGACTCTAACCTTCACAGTCCCAGCGAATTTGAGTGGGAAAGGGAAGGCCACCTCCCTAGCTGAACCGGGATACTTCTAGAACGCCCTGGGCTTTGCTCCCCACAGCCGTTGCGAAATCTTTTGAAAGCCCGGGGGACCGGTGGATGCAGTGGGCGTGGTCGTTAGAGGCGTGGCGTACTGGTGTATAGTCTCCGGTCTAGGTCCAGATAACTACTCCGGCCGAGGACGTTTGGCTCCGTGCGGATTCTGCCACTCGTTGTTGCCACCGCCTCCCTGTGCGTTGTTGCTGTTGTTGTTGCCGCCGCCTCCGCCGCCAAAGAAGCCCTGAGGGTTGAATCCCCCTTGCATGCCTTGGAATCCTGACACTTAGTGTTAGTCTCCCGTATCCTCCATTGTATCCTTCAGTGTACCAGAAAATAGTGTTGAGACCCGACATGTAGGACTTCCCAAGTTCACTTACCAGGCATACCTCCTCCCATCATTCCCATGGCTCCCATATTTCCCCCCATTCCTCCCATGGCTCCCATAGGTCCACCCATACCTCCCATGCCCATGGCTCCCATGTTGCCCATGTTACCCATACCGCCACCCATGTTACCCATATTGCCCATGGGTCCACCCATACCTCCACCCATCATGCCGCCTCCCATACCTCCGCGACCACCACGCATGGCACCTCCACGCATGTTCGAGTTCATACCCATTCCACCGCCGCGGAAGCCACCAAAGTTCGCTCCGCCGCCACCTCCGAAGTTGCCACCACCCATCGGATTGTTGAAGCCCATGTTGTTGTTGTTGTTGTTGTAGGCATTGTTGTTAAAGTTGCGGTTGAATCCGCCCTGGTTCATATTGTTGACCATTCCGCCGCGCATGTTGTTATAACCACCACGACCGCGGTTGTTATAACCTCCGTTGAAATTGCCACCTCCACCGCCCATGTTGCCTGTGCGGTCATTGTTGTAACCAGCGCCAGAGGTGGGGCGGTTCTGGCCATCCTTGCCCGTCCGGGGCTGGTCCTTAGGCAGAGTTCGGAATGGGTTCATCGTTGGTGAGGAGTAGATGACTTGTTGCTTCCTGCCGGCTTGTGAAGTGCCATCCTCGCCTTGGGATTCCAGGCGATGCTTGATGGCCGTTGCCGCCTGCTGGGATGTGAGCTCGATATACACCTGACTGCAGATTAGATTATCCGTTAGTATGTATCTAAGAAAGAATCGCCGTTCAAGTCAGCTTTAAAATCTCAGCCATACCCTTTGCTCTTGCCATTAACCTTGTGTTCGCTGAAGGTAATGTCCTTCAACTCCTCCTCGCAGCCTGCCTCACGGATCCAGCCTCGAATATCATCGTCGGTGATCCACCATTGGAGCTCGGAAATAAGGATGGCCGAAGTGGCACCTGGATCGATTGCCCGCTCATCCGAACCCTCTTTACGCTTCAGTGGGTTGCTCTGCTGTGGCGTGGCAGACTCTGTGTGGCTAGAATCGTCATCGTGCTTTGCGTGAGATGAATCTTCGCCATGTTGCTGGTCATCCCGGTACTGTTCATTGTCGTTGGCTCCATGTCCATCGTGTTGGTCACCACCTTCATAAGACTGGTCATGCTTGCTGTCATCTCCGCCCTGTTGCTCCTGGTTGGCATCGCCATAAATGTCAATTTCGAAATCCTCCTCGGCCATTGTGTGAAAAGCAGCGAGCTTGATGCTCGAGGTCAGGCTCAGTTAGTGCTAAGCTGTATTGAAAAGGCCTAATTACGCGGTCAGGATTTACAGGAGCGTGTCTGTGGTCTCCGAACCCAAGATCAGTAAGCGAAATCAACATGATGATGTGCGTGGCCACGCTCATTTCCAGTGCCAGTCTGGAAAAACATGGAAATTATGAAAAAAGAAAGCCAACTCAAGGAAAAAGAGGAAAGAAGAGCAGTAAAGAGAATGACAAAAGATAGAGAGATGGAAATGCAACAAAAGAGAGCGCGGAACTTTGACCATACGTACACTCCGTGAACCTGATACACACGGCTCCTCTTCTCTTCTCTCTTTGTTTTGTGCTCTTGTGTTGCCAAAAGGCTGTTCGAAGACGAAGCTCTGTGCTTGCGGTCTTTCCCAGGAAGCGGTTGATCCGACTGTCCTGTTTTTTTTTTGTAAGGTAAAGGTTCCAAAGCGGAAGACCCGACAAATTTGATGATTGAAAGATCGACGCAGCGGCAGATACGCGCTGTGCTTTGTACAACGATCCAGGTCCAGGTACACTGCCAACTGAGCCCCAAATCTGCCCCAAGACCGAAACGATTCTTCCTCCCCAAAGCCCCACAAAGGAATTGTCGTGCAGACTAGTTGATCGATTCTAGAAGCAGTTAATTTTGGGGTAAGAGATAGACGTCTCTTAGAGTGGTAGATAGGTGATAGGCTATCCGGCGTTTCGGTCGGACTGAAAGATTGTGTGTGCGTACGTGCAATCAATCGTTCTCGGGGTGACCAAGAAAATTTGATCTCGTGGAGGACGGGGGAAAATAAACAGAAAGAAAAAAGAAAGAAAAAGAACAAATTCTCGAGTTCTTGACGATTCAAAAGCAAAAAGCAGTCCCGATTGATGAAGGCGAAGGACTGGAGATACAGTCGAGGTACGGGAAATTGATAGTGTCTGCCTGCACGTTGAGAAATCCCTCCCGCTGAGAAACAGGATTATGACGAGCAAGAAAATCGGAGCTTTCTTCCCCAAGGTTGTACACTCCTGTTTTTTTTTGGCTAAGGAAACCTTAGGTGACAACGGTACTTCGAGCTGGCCCTGGACTCGATGGCTGATCACCAATCAGAAGGCACGCCCGGTGGTTTGAGACCCACTTAGCCGACTACCTGTTGCTTGTCGGGCTTCCTTGCAGTAGTAGTAGGACGCGACAGGCACAATCGCGTCGACAAATGGGATGGATGGTACCTTGGTACTTAATTGCACTGTGTGTGTGCGTGTGCACCCTGGAATAATTTGTGGGGACGCCGCTGGAGCCAAATTCGACATTGCAATTTGAGGCGATCTGGCACTTGATGAAAACAGATAGCGTGCGCCCCTGGAATCGTAACGTCGATAAAAGAACCTCCCCCCTTCATACCCCGACGACCACCTCTTCGAAGCTACCGACGATTGCGCATTGCGACCATAAGAACAAACAGCCAACGCGCACCACTTTTCTAACTCTGCGATCGCGATAACACACAAATCAGCCCACAATGTCCGACTCGGTTCAAGAAATCCTCGACGTTCCCAGGGAATTCGTCAAGGACGGCGTCCAATTCCTTAACCGTTGCCAGAAGCGTAAGTGCTTTTTCAGTCAAACGGGCGACGGCCATCATTTCCCACAAAAACGCGCTTGCTGACGGTTTTCTTTCCATTGGGTTTTACAGCCGACAAGAAGGAGTTCAGGCAGATCTGCCAGGCTGTTGGTGTTGGTTTTCTGATCATGGGAGCTGTCGGTTACATTGTTAAGCTTGGTATGTTCTTCCCTTAACATGCTTCCCATACGCTGAATGCGACCTGTGCTGATCTCGTTATCCAGTTCATATCCCCCTCAACAACATCCTGGTCGGTGGCGCATAAAGGGCTTCTAGAACGCGAAGGAGTTATGGGTGCCGATTGGTGACGATGACCAAAAGGTCGAAGGACAGCATGCTGCTACGTGGGGAGCGATGGACCGCAATCGATGATGATCTACGGGAGTTGGTTAAACACTTTTTACCAGGCAGCGCATTGGGCGTTGGGGCAAGCACTTGGCTTGGAGCGTGATGAACAACGCTCCCGAAAAGGCACACAAACTACATAAACATGGAGGATCGTTTCCGCTGGGCTCATAGGGATTACCCAGTCGTTTGTGATACCAGGCTGTAATATACCAAAAAAACCATCTGATCCCACAGCACGGATGACAGTCATCTCGAGATAAGCGTCTAGGTGTTTTTCTTTTTAAACTTGATTGCTCGTGATATTTTATTCCGATAGTCAACTCAACTATACAGCATAATTTACAGTTAATAATGTTGAATACCATTGATTCAGGGGAGAGAAAGGAGACATTGAGGTACGGTTGGAAGAGTTGGGTAAGTGTATTTGCATCTGCTCGCTATGGCCATATTCAGGGAATAGGACAAAGCGTTTGATTTGGAAAGCCATCTCTTGAGCAAGGCCAAATAAAATTTTGAGTAGCTATCCATCTCGTCCTAATGCATAGCATTCAATGCTGTATCGTCAAGATGGGATTATTCTTTTACCTTGTGGTATGTATAAAAATACTCCAGTGGCAGGTAAGTACCTCAGGTAAGGGACTTCAGTTAAACTCCGGTAGGGCATCGGCTTAAAGCCGTCGCTGCAACGCCCCCGTGGACAGACCCCACTCCAACGGAATCGTGGGGAACATTAATTAGACTGTTCCGTTGCACCTATGCTATAGTACGGTGAGATGGAACGAACGCCAGGGGCGACCCAGATCTTCGGCGGGGTCGGAGTTTACGATTCGGGTTCCAATCAGTGGCGTCACCACATCGGGTCTCACGTTTCTTGTGAGAGGTGCTGTCGAGCTTGCATCTCTAGAATCAACGATTTGATGCGATACCATCAGTTCTACTTGTCCATGCAACCAAAAAAATGAAAACTGAAGCGATTTAAAGTCAAAACCAAACTCCGACGTACTATTTTATGTCGTGAGCCCCGGTCGCCAAATCAGTGTTCCAACCACTTCTTTAATCAGTCCTTACAGGCATACCGACCGGAGAGTTCGGTAACGATCATTTTGTTTTTCCCTCAAGTGCTTAATTGTCGAATTTGCCTCCCTCTGAGGTACATAGGATCTATTTACTTTCTGGGCGTGCATACCAGCTCCACAGAGCCCTACTTGTGGTACCTCTCCTTACTCCTTACATTTCTCGGCTCGGCTCAAGGTCATAAAGTTCACCCGCCGTGTTGTTTCA
Organism: Pyricularia sp. CD86; assembly: GCA_031306095.1. Classification (NCBI taxonomy): domain Eukaryota; kingdom Fungi; phylum Ascomycota; class Sordariomycetes; order Magnaporthales; family Pyriculariaceae; genus Pyricularia; species Pyricularia sp. CD86. The sequence goes on along the minus strand of JAVHJQ010002985.1, from coordinate 8,508 downwards.
TCATCTAGATCAACATGTCAAATCCTAGTCCAGGACGTGAGATCAGTGTCGTTGACGATGACATTGATGATGAGCAATACCACACCGCTCCTGGTGAGGTAGATGATGAGCTTGACCCAGATTATGAACATGACGACGAACCCGAAGAGGAGGATGAAGAGAACGACGATGGCGAGGAGGAAGAGGAGGAGGAGGAGGATGACGATGATGATGATTCGGATGGTCAGGAAGGCAACTTCTTCATTGATATCGGAGGTCGCATGCTGGCTCTGACCCTTCCCCAGCTGCACGCTCTTATCAGCCGAGAGGATCCTAGCATCTTCAGACCACCCGGTAGGACGAGGCCAAGAACGCCTCCCGACCCTGAGAGGTTTCCCAAGGTTCCAAGCGAAAAGGGTACAGAGCTGATGGACTCTGGACTATTCGGCGTCACTCCGGCCGCTGTGTCATCGTCGACGAAATACTCTTCTCCACAAGCCGAAGTAGCTCTCAGGCTTTTGGACCGCGAACTTGGACTCAGAGACCCGATAGACCAAAGGATGGACCAACGTATACTGGCCCAGACTATGATACCATCGGACCCAGCAGACATGCTGATCCGGTTTCCACAGTCGGTATACTCTGGTCAGTTTTCCGATGACGGCAACTTCTTTTACGCCGTCGGCAAAGACTTCAAGGTTCGCATGTACGATACATCTAATCCGTACAACTGGCGATACTACAAGACTGCCAGATTCCCCTTTGGTCAATGGACGCTGTCAGACGCCTCTTTGAGCCCTGACAACCGCTGGCTAGCCATCACCTCGCTGCTCCCACACGTCTGTCTGGCTCCCACCGATCCCAACGATTCTGGAGACCCTTACACCCTCGACCTGTCCAACACAGGACTCACGGGCAGGGAGCAGGGCGCATACTGGCGCGATGCCCGGCATTTTGCAATCTTCTCTGTGAGATATTCTGGTGATAGTCGCGAGCTCGTTGCTGGCACCAACAGAAACTCTGTCATCGTCTACGATATTGAGTCGAGAACGGTTCTGCACAATGTCGTAGGCCACAACGACGATGTTAACGCCGTTTGTTTTGCCGACAAGTCATCTCCACATATCCTTTACTCTGGCTCGGATGACACCACCATCAAGGTGTGGGATCGCCGGAGTATGGCCGATCGGCGAGCCGCGGGGGCTTTCGTTGGCCACATTGAGGGCCTAACGTATATCGACAGCAAGAACGACGGACGCTACCTTTTGTCCAACGGCAAGGACCATAGCATGAAGCTCTGGGATTTGCGCATGGCCATGAGTGAACCCGACTTTAGCAGCAAAGACCCTACAAGGTGCACCCGCAATCGCACCACCGACTACCGGTGGACGGAACTTCGAGACGACGACTGGTTTCCCCATCCGCATGACAACTCGGTTGTGACTTTCCGTGGCCACCGTGTCACCCGGACCCTTATCCGTTGCCACTTTAGCCCTCCAGGCAGCACCAACTCGCGCTACGTGTATTCCGGCAGCTTCGACGGCAAGGTTTATATCTGGAATCTCGACGCCACCCTGGCAGGAACCATTGATGTTGGCGCCGAGAGCCAGCGCATCCTCGGCCGAGCGAATGCTCGACCTAGCCCGCCGTATAGGCACCTGCGTGATCACGGCTATACGGCAGCCTGCATCAGAGAGGCACACTGGCACCCCAAGGCGCCTATGATAGTTGGTCAGTTTGTTTGACGTTTACCAATCACCCCGCCCTCCTCCCCTTTTACTTGAAATGGATTGGCCATTATGCTAACACTCACTTCCTCCATCTGACAGCGTCGGCTTGGGGTGGCGACAACACGGACAGCGGCTTTTGCAGCGTACATTCGTTTAACGATGGTCTCGAGGATGATGGTATCGAAATGGGTAGGCTACTCAACGAAAGGCTGGAGCCGTCGCAACGGGCAGAGTACGACACTGAGAGTGAAGAAGAAGATGATGACGATGACGACTACGAAGCCTAGATGAGAAGCTGCATCAAGAAATGTTTTATTTTTATTTTGGCAGATCGTATTGGACCTTGGTGGAAGACTCCCACGATACAGACGTTCATATTTCATTACGATTGCTTTTGGCATACCTCTTTTTCTTCGGATTCACCTTCTTGCTTCTTCCAACCTTTTCACCAACTAGGCACCTTATCATTTGATACTTTTTTCACAAACGATTCATGATATTCTACTCCGACCTCATTCAGTTTTAAGACTGGAGGCTAGATACTCAGTTACACAACACATCATCAAAGCCAATTAACCAAGCAAGTCACTCAACTTTTGTCAACGACTCTCATAGAATGTCACGATTCCCCTAGGACCTACCCGCATTTATCACACTAAAGTGTCCTTTAGGCTCTCTGCCTTCTTTTGACCGGAATTTCATGAGGACATGTGGGTTCTATCGGCGCAAACTGCCATATCTGCACGCCCATCATATTCGACTAACTAGCGAGTCGTTGCTTAACATGGCGGGACGATCCTTCAGTGCCATTGAGTTTGTCCCGGGCGCTTGCACTGGAGTGTTTGCAACCTGACTGGCTCTAGAAAAGTGTAGCGATCGTTAGCTAACTAAGCCAGCAACCCCAGTAACAAGCATGGCGGGTCATAATAGGACGCTTGAGCTGACGGCTAGAACTCAGCCAGATAAGTAAGACCAACAAAAAGGACCGGTAAAAAGAAATTAAAAGAAAATCATGAAATAACGTACTAATGTAGTTGTAATAACCCTCAAACAGACTGGCTAGCCATTTGTGGGGCTCGAATTTGTGTCGATGGTATCCCGCCATTTCTCACGAGTTTGTAATATAACCCGTAACAGCACCCGGATTGTACCAGCGGTCCAACAAATACCTCAGCCGGAGGATATGATAGGTAACATTAGAGGGCTGATACTTGACCTTTTTGGCCTCGGCCTCCTTCTGCTCCAGGCCGTTGGCCTTGTTGAGCAGGTATGCCGTGCGGTCGACGGCGGCCGGGTCACAGTTGAGCGACGGCCAACGCTTCCAGTTCAACACGATTCCCAGGACGTCCTTTGCCGCGGCGAACTTGTTGCGCTTCATCAGGACAAAAGCGTAACAGTCGCCGGCCGAGATCAAACCAGAGAGCTGGTTGAGGCTGAGGAGGGACAGCTGGATGGTGCTGAGGTTGGTGCTGACCATCTCCCACACGTCCCGCAGGATCGTCTCTGCCGCCATCAGGATCTTGGGGTCGTTGGACTCGGCAAGGATGTCGCCGTATATATGCCCGATCCGTAGGATGGCCTGGAGGACGCCGCCGCGTGCGTTGAGGTAGCGCTGTCTTGTTTCCCAAATGTCGCGGACCAGGCCGATGGCTTCCTCGATGCGTCGTTCCCGTCGGAGGACTTCGGCTAGGAGCTGCGTGTACTGCAGCGTGTCCGGGTCGTCTGCACCAAACAGCTCTCGTTGCCGAGTAAGGGCTTTGCGGATGTTGTTGCCGGCAACTGCGTACTTGGCCAGGACGGCCTGAACGCAGCCCAGGCGATAGCGGTACCAGAGACGGTCCCCTTCGGTTTGATCCGGGATCGGGTTCTGTGTTATCCAGTGGAATAGTGTCTCGAGGCGGGAGAGATTATCCGTTTTTACCGACAAATCTACCAAGGCCAGCGCTGTTTCCATGGCGCCGGGACGGTGATCCTCGTGGCCGACCAGGGCTTTTCTGCGCTCCCAAACAGCCAACAGAACCGTCATTGCGCTCTCGTCCTTCCCTTCTTGTACTAGCCGAATACCATGCTCGTGGCCGCACGTGAGGACGCTAGGTTTTTCAAAATTTTCACGCCGACTGACCCAGATCGTTTCTAAATATTTGCCGATAGTGCTGTCCAGATTGATGACGGCATCCTCCTGCATCCTCTGCGCGACTAGGCACTTGACCACGCTCTCTGCAGCCTGATCGACGTCGAGTGGCTGCAACTGCATGATCTTCTCGAGGGCATCCTTGTGTAGCATCGCGGCCTCGATGTATTTCTTCTGCTCCAACTTGATATCCCCCAACCGCGTGTAGATGATGACCCTCTCCTTCTCATCCTCACGGTCTGTCGTTCCGTGAAGCTCGTTTAACAACAGGAGGCGGTACTCACGTTCTGCCTCGTCGTGCTTGCCGTTGCGCACAAGCATATCGCAGTAGTCCTTTACCAGTGCGCGAACCACCGTCTTTGATGTTTCTACCCTGAGGAGTTCTCTCTTGTCCCATACTTCTGCACACATCAACTCTGCCTCTTGATGGCGACCGAGACGCATCAGGGCAACAGATTGTTTGTGCCGCAGTCGCAGTGACTTGACGTCGAGCTCCTTGCGGCGCTGCTCGATGTCTACGGTTGATTCGTTGGCGGAAGCAGTCATGCGGTCGAGTTGCTTGTGCAATAGGCTGTGCAGCTGTGCATATGCAATCTGCGCCGTTTCTATGGTGCTGCATTGTTAGCGTACATACGATACATTGGATACGATGTTGTTCACGAACAGCACTGAAAATAAAATTCCGCCCGGGCAAATCCATGCCTTGAGAAAAAGGGGCCAAAAAAATAAAAAAAA
>JAVHJQ010002979.1:0-19101 GCA_031306095.1 Pyricularia sp. CD86 | reverse complement strand
AAAGAGGGGGGAGGGGGGCAAGTTTAACATGCGATGAGCTCCCGCCGGATATATGAAAATAGAAAAGATGGGGAAGAAAAGAAACGCTCGCTCGCTTCTATGGTCACGGAAAACAGTACGCCAAACTCCATACAACACGATAGCATAATCCAGATTCCAGATCCCCGCTCCCTTATATAATCCCAATGAACCCAAAGTGCTTATCCGCCCAAACTGTCATCAACGACGGCTCAACCCAATCACCAGCGTGTTGAAAATCCTGCGCCAGGCATCGCGGCATTCTCGTTATCGTCATCATCTTCATGAATCCTGAACCCCGCGGCATCGTTTCCAGTTAGACCCTGCCCTCCTACTGCCCCCTGTTCTTGCCACGCGCGATGAGTGCTCGGGTACTCGGATGGTTGACTGCTTATGTCGCTCGCAGCGTCTTGGATGTCGATATCCTGGGACTCCGGATCGATGTTTTCGCCATCTGACATGTTGTCTTCTATCCCAGGCCAAACCTCATCTTCGGGGAGTACTTGCGCATTCAGTTGCTCTTGTGACTCGACAGTAGAGTGTTCCGAGCGTCCGAAGTCCCCGCTCTCATCGCTAGGATTGGAATCATCGTCCATGTCGTTGGTATAATCTTGATAGACGTCAAAATCCGGATCTGCATCATCGTCGTCGTCGTCGTCAAAATCCTCATCTAGCCTTTGGTTTGTCATCTCTTGGTCGTCGTAGAGGTCTGAGCCACTTCCGTATTCTTCATAGTCCATGCTCTCGTCTGGGTTGCTGATTCTTCGCCCACTGTTGCCCATGGAGCAAGGACCTTCAACAGGAGCCCTGGTCGTATCAACTGGTGCAGTGCTATAAGGGGTTGCATAGCACATTGGGGTAGTGCCACGCATTCTGTGGTCTTCGGGCGCAACCGACACATCGCGCAATGCTACACTGGTACTACGGCTACGTATGCTGTTGGTGCTCCATCGTGGCGTGTTACGAGGCCGTATGCTAGGAGATCGACTGTTGCCGCGGCCGCTTCCAGATCGTCTCTTCACTGCACCAACGGTTGAGACCATCGCAGCCTCTGAAGCTACATGCCGCATGATTGGTAGGCGCGGGCTGGGGCGAGTTACCAAAGGCGAAGGTCGCCGCTCATAGGGGCTGGACTTGGAGGCAATGGCGGTATATGATGCGACTCTCGCTACCGCAGTCTGTCCGGCGGGGGAAGAGAGCACTGGCGCAGCCTGCGGCATCGATGCAGTTCTTAAGTGCGGGGGCCTTGAGCCTCGTCGTTCCCTTAGCATCACCGGACTCTTGGCCCGAGTAGTTGCCGGCGATTGTGCGCTGTAGAAAACCTGTGACGATGATGCTGCTGTAGATCGAGATCTGTTTGCCGCAGCCGCCTGCTCGCGAGAAGTCTCGATGGTCGAAAGCTCATCTAAACGATCATTCCATTTCCAACACTGCTCGTCCTCCTCAGCATCTACCGTGCTGGCCGAAGAGCTCTGAGAATCTGGTAACGCAGGTGCAAGTTCACGAAGTCTTTGCCATGTCCAACCAGACCCGCTGTCTCTGGAGATCTTATCTTGCACATAAGCTTCTGGTTGGGTGACGTACAGGCGATGCAGGCCAGTGGCTTTCATAACGACACTGGACATAAGGAAAGCCGCGTCCCAAAGTGTTGGTGTCAACATTTCAGCCGGTGATAGAAACCTTAACCGGGAGTCCTTGTGTATTTTGCGAAGTGGCACCCATGGCAGACCGAGTCCCAGAAACTTATCGAACATAGCGCTGGTTATGGGAGACGATCGATGACTGGCGGTTTCCACTTGCATGGCCTTGAACACGCCATGAAATGCTGCAGTGATTGCAAGATGAACACTTCTAGCATCAGAGCCCTTGACAGATACGGTCTTGATGAGACCGCGACTCCGCAGGCGCTCGTCGATCATGCGGCCGGGGGCGCAGGCACGAGGCAGAAGCCAAGCAGAAGATGCTGATTGATCAAGCCAGTTGGCAACTAAGGATGACGGTGGATCTGGTGTTTGCCTGCTGTGGGTATTTGGCAGCTGCGTCCACTCGTCCACGAGAGTGTCCCAGGGAGCAGTGTCCGTAACGTTTGTTGACCTCTGGCTCGAGAATTCATGCCCTGGCATCCATATGCCTTTGAGCGGAAAGGGAATTACTACAACCTCGACATCCCAGGGTGAGCTGTATGTGGGTAGCGAAGAGGCCTGCAGTCTGTTAACTTGTGCCTGTAGCTGTTGGAGTTGGCTGTGAATCTCGGACTGGGAGAATGCTTGAGCAGCGCTAGAGGTACTGATACCGCTAACCGTCCCTCGGATACTACTGACAATAGTGCTGTTGTCATCGTTCAGTCTCTTTTCGACTTCCTCGACGCGAGACTCGAGTTCGGTTATTTTAAGATCGGTTTGGTCATATTTCTCATGACAATCGTCATGGCCAGCAACAGAGAACGACTGGTTCTCCAGTTTATCCAAACGATGCCCATGGTCTTGGACGGTGTCTTTCAAGGTCAGAAAGGCGTTCTCGTTGAAACCATGCGGTTGAGATGTCGATGGTGCAACATTGGTATCCTGGGTCGAGGCACGTCTAGGGGTTGGCGCCGAGGGGATAGGAATTGGCTCCATGGGTGAAGAGGCCTGAGTATTGGGTACAGTAGCATCCGGGTCGGTGCCATGAGATCCATGAACAGGAGCGCAATTATCGTTCGGTGTCGAGGTGGCCTTGACATCAAGAGTGTGGAGACCTTTACCCCCAAAGGGCCGCAAGTAACCAGCCTGACTTGATGCCGTTGAGAATGATTGCGTATTGAATAGACACTGTGAAGGTATAGGTGGAAGGCCATGTCCACCAGAATTTGGAGCGGGGAGGTTGGTCCAAGGTAACGTATCAGGCAGAGAGGCATCTCGACCATGACCAGAGGCCTGGGTAGCCTGATGGGCATGGGAAGAAGGTGGCGGCGGCGCAGTAACGACCGCAAGGTCCGATTTGAAAGAAGGACCGCCCAGGCTGAGACCGGGCCAGTCCAGATTCTGTCCTCCCGGTATTTGGAAGGCAGCCATGTCCTGGACTGGGGTGAGGGGTTCTCTATTTACCCTCGGCCTCTCATTTTCCTGGCCCCCAAACGAGTCGCGATCCAGAGGATGTGCGGCGACGATGGGCGTCTGCACGGGTGGTGTTTGCGCAATTTGAGCATCCTCGTGGTAGCAAGCATGATGTGAGCACATGCACCAAAAGTGCTGGTCTGCGGATGGTAACATGTGGTTGTGAGGTCTACTCCAAAAGCGTCGACAGCCACACCGGGCGCCATTAGCACCGGGGCTCAGGTCGACGAACCCGCATGGTCCTCGTGGGAGGTTGACTGGGGCTGGAGCTGGAGCTGGAGCTGGAACTGGGGTATGTGACTGTTGGACAGCGCCGTCGGTGTATATATCAAATAACAAGGCAGTATTAGGAAAGGGGTTGGTGTCGTAAGGAGGAGCGGCCATTTGGTTTGCAGAAGAGCATGTCTAGACGGATACCAGAACGTGAAAGGAATAAAATGGGAAGAGGCTCCGGTGGCGCGTATCCATGGATATCCCAGGGAAATATGGGGTGTTTCTAGGTCCGAGTTGAGTTGGCGATGTCATCCAGACAAGGAAGGACGCGCCAGGAAAAGGGTGACAAGATGAGAGGTTCCCCTCCCACTAATGCATGGCCGAACACGTTCCTTTCTTTTGTTGGTATACGTGAGTTTCCTTCAATAGGTAGGTAGTACCTATGTTAGTTCCTTGACCCTGAGCGCCAGAGGCATTGATAACGCGCCGACTGCAGTTGATTCGCCTCAGGCCGGCAGACAGGCAGCAGACTGACAGATTGGAGCTTGCTGCTGCTCAAATGAGCGGGAAACAGATTGAACGGATCCAACAAGACGAAATCGCGAGAGATACGGCGGGGTTTTATATCGTCGCGGAAATGCAGTCGAGGTAAACTGCGGGGCTCGCAAGAGTCAACGCGCCTGTGTGTGCGCCTATACCAGTTGCAGAGCTTCGAGTCGCCGTCTGTAGTTCGTCAATTCTTTTCTTGAAGCGAAGAGCAATTTTTTTTCTCAGGATTGCGAAGGTTAGCTTGCGTGTCGAACTGAGGCGCCCGCCGATATTCCAATGCGCATTGAGTGGGTGGACAGAAAGTTCCCGCCGAGAGGTAGTGGGAAGGACCTCGAGGTACGTACAATCAAGACTCGACAAGGGTGTTTGTGGGCCCCTCCACACCCGGCCCCGCAGCTGCCGTGAACGCTGCCCGATTTATCGCGACATTTGTAGACAGACATGAACTGGGTATTGATGACTCCCTGTCTTTCCTTTCTCTTCGTATGTGTCACAATTTTGATGAATGTAATTCGTCGAATAGAAGAAATAAATAGCTACATACCTAGAGACCAACGATATATCAATAAACTCAATTAACCAATCGTCTTGGCTATCCGTTGAAGTTTCTTGCTCGTCGGTATATTCCAGGCAGTAAGCTTGAATTGTTATTGACACGAAGAAACGCGTCGGGGCCCCAAATGACGAGGATCATGGATGGGGATCGATTGGTTTGATTGGCTCAAACTAAAATTTCCGCGTCGCGAGTCACCTCGCCCATTGTTGTCAATGTATGAGATAGCGCCCCCGTCTTTACAGCGTAAAGTGCGCTTAAATCTCGAGCAACTGCACGGAAAGTGACTTATCAAGAGCGATTTGTGGATGCGCCGCAGCAGCAGCATGATGACAATCCCACGCCACCTCGACCTAATCAATGCGAAAATTGAAGGATTTGTCCTGGGTTCTGCCTGTTCCGATCACACGTCCAACATCAGATCCACGTGACGAATAAGAAACGGGCAGCGCTGCATAGGGGCACTGTCCTCTCGTCCTGGTTCACCCATTACCTCACCAAACCCACCGTGCCTTGTGCATACCGTAGAGACGCTGCGTTAAACGATTTTTGTATCAACTTCAGATGCATTTCGTCTAGGGCCATTGGGTTTTCTTCAAGGATTGGTTTGCTGCGGCTTCATTCAACCTTACCCCGCAAGCCACATCGTAGTCATCGTTCACATCATGGCCCGGCTCGTCTCCGAGATCCCGTTGCTCCATTCCTCCACTTTTGGTGTCTTGGCGAGGCTGCAAAACGGCTCGCCCGGTGCATATCTCCCTTTGAGGCATCCCAAAAAGCATTTAAACTGCAGACCCTATTCTCCTATGACTAACTGATGCTTGCTCATCTCACCATGACTGTGCTTTAGGGGAAAATCCCTCAATTGTCTATGTCATGTTACTTCGAATGCGATTATACTGTACATGAGAAGCTGTCCATCAACCGTATATGCACCAACACGCCCTGTAAATATCGATCCAATGCCCCAAATGGGAAAAAAATGAACAAAGCAGAAAATACAAATTCATATTCCACGAATGCAGATAGGAGAGGTATCTAAACCAAACAGGCAATTCTAAGAAATTGAGAGACATTAGGGGTTGACCCCAAAACAACGAACAAAAACGTCAGCAGCCATGTGCCGTGTTCTGTAAAGCATAATGGCATCAGACTGGGATTAGACCTCGCCCCAGCTGCCCATTGGGCCAGTACTAGCAATCATGCTACTTGATGCAACTGAGCCACACCCGAGGTCCCAGAAATGGCGACTCGAGTGCCGTGATGCCCCCGATGCGCTGAAGCTCCCGCTGCGTCTGGTGCCAGGCCGCCTGGCCGACCTTGCCGTTGTGCTCTGGCTTGCGCAGCTGCCTCCTGGTCGTTGATGGATATGTTGCAAGACTGGAGAGACTGGTGTGGCTACCGATTGGTTGTTAGCCCCAGTCGCGGCAGGATGAGGGTTGTTGTGTTGAATGACAGCTCTGCGGGCAAGACTGCGGCCCACAAGGGGATGATGAAGCCTGACACGTGCAGCACGAGCGGCCGCCTCTTGAGCTCTGGTTGTGTGGTGTGAAGCCGGGCGGGCGGTGGATGTTGATGAGGTCGTTTTCGAAGCGTCGGATGAGAATCGCGATCGAAGGTATCGGAACACTAGTCTGACATCCAAGTCCTGTTCCCATTCCTGCTGCGTGAACGTCGAGGGGGCTTGCTCTGAGACCCCTGAATTTCCGATCTCTTCACCTTGTCTTCGAGGGTGTGCCATTGGCTGTGTCATGTCCTGTTGCTGCTGGGAGATAGTGGGGTGAAATTGTGGCATCATTGTCTGGGGCATGCTACTGCTGCTGTCAATTCTGTAGTCGTTGTCGACATCCTGGGTCAGATGACTATCTTGAAGTGATGGGTCTGCCCCCGATGGAGTATCGGTTTCTGGAATCATCGGTAGCCCAGCATACGGAAACTGCATTTGTTGCAGGTGAGAATATGTCGAGAAGGCGCCTGGATGATGAGTGTACATGCGCTGCACCAATAGGCCGAGCTCACGAGCAATGCGCTCTACCAAGCGTGGCGACCAAACTGCCATAAGTTCAGACCCCGCGCTGCCACCTGTTGCCGAAGCCATAGTAGACCGTTCATCGTCGGTTGTCGGTGCTTTAAGCGTACTTGACGACAAGTGGCTAGCATCCTCTTCTGAAGTAGCCTCTCCTAGAAGCATAGACAGAACTCGGCCATCCATGCCCATCAGATCACGCAGTACTTTCCGGGTCAGTTTGCTGAAGATACCTTCACCCTCCTCGGACGCATAAGCTAAGGCATCTTGCTCGTGCCACTCGCCTCCTTGTGTGGTAGGTTCCAGGGCCGCCGCAGCGGCTGCAGCTTCTCGTCTCCGTGAAACCAAAGGGTTGCCACCAGAATACCTCCTCTTCCTCGTTTCCTTTCGGACAGCTTCAATAAGCAACTGGCTTTGTTCCTGCTGCCACGCCTCGATGCGCGACATCCGCTCGGTCTCGGTGGTACCACTCTCGAGCTGGTCGAGTTGCATGAGGTTGCTCAGGTCCGTGGCTTCTCGCTGGCGCTGTTGCCGCCTGGGATTATAACGCTCAAAAGCATATATCTGCTCCTGCATCTCGTTCCCGATCCCTCTCGTATCCAGTCTAAACGAGCCAAGGCCATCGTGTCTAGGTAGGACCGGAACGGAGTGAGATGCGTCTGAGTGCTGGTGCAGAGCTGTTCGGAATTCGGGTAGGTGGCTATCCAAGCCATCCAACTCATCATCGTCGACTGACAGCACCGACCTCACAGCCGAGTTCTCGGGTGCTGAGTTCAAATCGGATCTTCCAACGGTATTGAGACTTCCGCTCCCTAACTCGCTGGCTCGCGACCGTCCAGGAGTCTGTAAGGATGACAGATATGATGTCGTGGTGGCTGCATCGTCAGCTGGTGAAAATAGGACCCATGTCTGTGAACCTTCAACGGCAGGAGGAGATGGCGTTTGCGAGTCTATGGCAAGATTGAGCTGAGTGGGCCTATTTTGCAGTGCGACAGGAGCTGTGGTGCGGTTGCTAGATTGCCTCGCAGTTGGCTGATGGAAAGCCATTGCAGTCGTCAGGCTTCCGGCAGACTCAAAGAACGTGTGAGAGGTTTCGAGATGGTAAATAAAACGACAGACAATAGTATGTAATCGTCTGGGTTATTATATAAAAGGGAGTGTGTAAGTGCTCGCGCGAGCCCATGCAGCGACAAAAAAAAAAGAGGGTGATGTGTATGATAGCCGATGGAGGAAAACCGATGGTAGTGGAGGCCGAGTCGGAGCAGATGCCCAGGTCTCTTTGAATTATTCGAGTCGCGAACTCTATTTAAATGTACTTGGTACCTCTAGATAAGTAGAATTGAATGGATGATGTCAAGCAAACGCCAATCAATGAACAATGAAGCTAAGGGCTTAAGCCTAGGCTTGAAGGGCAAATCACACGTAAATGTAAATGGCAGAAGTTTTCGATGAAGTCAAATGTCTGTCATGGCGGGTTTGATGTTAAGTTGTCGTCTTCACGTATTTTGATGTCCCTTGGTCGAGTGTGTCTACGAAAGATAAGCTCAAGTATGGCCGACGGGAGGAAGGCCGGCAGAGGAGGGGGGCTGCCCAGCGACTCGTTATCGGAGAGCACGACTTTCCATCTCAGGTGAGCATGTCCCACTTTCATGGGTATGGTGTATGGTGCAATGCCGTGCTAGGGTGGGGAACCAGCCGAGCGCTGTCACGTCACCCTTGCCCGAGTCGGGCACCCACACCTCTCAACAAAACCACTGGGTCATCCATCATCGTTCAGTTGTACTGTTTTGGCTGTTGCCTTTTTTGTGACCGGTGCATGAACGACCCTAAAGTCTGAAAGCAGCTGAGCAAGACAATTAAAGATATTTACATCCGCCCTGATTAGAAACGCATATAGTACTATAATAGCTGTTAGTACATATACAAGGTCCATGCTTCATCAATTCGGATGGCGGACAGTCTGAATTTCTTCCAGGTTGTAGTCAGCTACCGTTGCCTGTAGAGGCTGAGGTTGGGGGCCAAACTGCTGGATCGATCCAATTATAATTTTAATCATAAGACATGCGCCTTGAAAGTACCCGGCGAGTACTCTAGACTAGATAGTTTCTAGTTTTCTGTCGTACACCATTGTGCAATATAGCGAGGGAGGCCAAGTGTCGGTACCGACCGAGATCTAAGCCGCCATGTACTGCATAGATAGATTAAGTACTACCTGTCTTGGTAGTGGAGGTACCATAAGGTGCTTTGAAGACAACATCTCTTATCGGCAGATGCCAGACTTCAAAAGCTATCGGTCGTAACTCGATGTGACGGGACCGAGTCTCGAGGCCAGCGCAAGTACTTGATAGACTGCCCGATTTTGCTGCTACTGTTCTGGCATCTATCTGCACCCTACTCCAACACGATCGCCTGTTGTACATGTTTCCTCTCCATTTTTGACCTTGTCCAGCGTAGCAATCAAAGATGAAAGCAGACGAGGTTTGCTCCGTTTTTCCCCGTGGCCCACGGCACTGGTGGTCTGCTGGGTCCGGCGCCCCGCATTTCCGAGGGTGGCTTAATGGATACTAGGCTCTAGGCGATCCTGATCAGAATTGACCCAGATCCCTGCCCTACGCAGAGACAACAGGCACGGCCCCCGCCGTAGTGCTCCATAAGGGACGGGATGTGCACGCAATAGGACCAGATGAGGTTGTCAGCTGAACGTTTGCTTCATCGACATGCGCAGCATTAAAAAGTGACACGAAAGTACGAAACTGTTATCTGGGAGGATTCTCCATATTTGCTCACTCAACAAGTCTACGGCTACCATCTCTAACACTCGCAATAAACATCACTCATGGTCAACCACGCCCAGTAAGCCGCGCAATTCAAGGCTTGTCGAAACTAACACCAAACGACTGGGCGATAAGCCCTGCTGCAAATGGCTGCGCCATATGCCACCATACCTCACATATTATCTCACTGCTCGTTAGCTAGCGGGATAGTTTGTCCGGTCTCAGCAGGGGAATACTTCAATGTCAATCTTTTGAAAATGTTTGCCTGGTCGTGATTCAGCGCATCCTTATTTTTTGGGTCTAAATCCTATACTATTACTAAAATCCTTTTGCGAAAGATCCCTCGCCGCGCAGAAGATTTTATTTCCCCGACTCTTCGTCTGGAAATCATGAACAGAGATATAAATAGCAGGAACTAGGTTGCTGCGTAAGGCCCAAGTCACTTCGCCCAGCCACTGCTCAAGAGCAATCCACGAATTTCATCCCTCTTACTGAGCAATGAGCATATACGACTTTTGCGGCTCACCATCCTGTTCCTGAGCAGGAGTTCGCAAACTTGAGGCTTGGGGATGACAATTACCAAGCTCCTTGACGTTGTGCTCGGCTTCGTGTTTCCAGCCTCAACGCACAAGACGTGGGCGCTGCTTGCGTCTTTGGGTCAAACTGGCCAACACGGTAAACTATTGAGGAACTTTCGGTGGGCTTGTTAATTAGTGTTTTTGCGTAATGACCAAGGCAATCACAGGGTGGCGATGGTAAGTAGGTTCCAATCTGATCAAATTCTGATGAGATTATTTTTGACAATATGCAATATATTAAGTTTAATAAACCCAGAATTAGTAGTTGAAAACTTGGCAAAGAGTGAAGACCAAGTAACCCAGGAGTCGAGATACCGAAGCCTACTTTGATCTTCTATGTATTACGGTTCCACCTAGGCCAATACACTGCATCCTGGCTCATATGCGTCCTCAAGAACCAAGAATCCTGCCCCTGACATGGAATCAAGGGGCTCGCAGCACCTTTCTTGCGGGGCACCACATGGCTACCGGCTGCTGAAGAAGCACCAAAATCGGCCACTTTTTTGCAAATTGCTAACATCCATGCCTACTTTGCTCCTATTATACTGCCTTAGCAAAATATGCTTAGTGCGTTGCAGATTTTTGCCCTGAGTTAATCGGATTGTATATAGAGAACTGATACTGCCAACGATAGACGATCTAACAAGCAATCCTAGTTTTGAAGGAAACCCCGCTCAAAAGACGACTCTGTTTAGGTCACGCGCTAATACACAGTTCAGGCGGTCGGAACAGGTTCATGTCATTTTCCCCCTCATCCTAAATGTCGTAATTTCTCGACTGACAAGTTGGCTTGATATAATTAATGGTACTGTCTCAAGGTATATTATGGGTTAATAATTGCCCCGGATGAAAGCACGGCGCCGGAAAACAAAGGATTCTGGGTGGCTGACACCCACATAGCTATCTCTAGAGCACGATTTATTAATCAAGTCTACTGGTGTTACTGGAGGGTGTGCTGAGGTCATACGCAGGTACGTTGGATGCAGCAGACTCATGTCCATGTCCTATCGTAGACCTAAGACACCATCAATCCCTACCACGGTAGGTCTCCTGCATGATGCGGGTCTGGCTGTGGGTTCATACGTCTGTACAAGCTGTGGAAGCTGTTTCGAAGTGTTGGGTGACAAGTTGTCTTATCCAACTTGTCAAATCAACAACCATCTTACGCCACTCACCGCTCCACGCCATGAATCGGGAACTGACCCGTGATAGCCGAATTTAGGACCATGCCGTCATTCTTTGCCCTCAGTGGCCCAGCTGACAGTTAAAGCAGCAAGTCAAGGTATGCCGGTCTTTGAGCAGGCAAAATCAGCAACGGCCTCACAAAATGAGCAAAGAGTTCCATAGAGAACACAGAAGCCGCGGATTTGTGCCTAGTTCTAGATGACTACTGAACATGCTTTCCCGTCTCAGCCCTTTTTCGAGAATGAACCCCAATTACGCCGCCATGGAAACCCAGAGAAATAAAACAATCATGCAAGTCCTGTCCTCAAACCCAGCCTAATCCAGCTCAACGATAAAACGTGGATCAAATTAAGCTGCAAAGGCCTCGGGGAAGCGCTTCATGTTGTTCTCGAGGGAACCGTGGTTGGCAAGGAACTGAACGTAAGCACCGTCGACCTTGACGCGACCAGCAGCCTTCTTCTCGAGGTACTCCTCGCGACGGAGGGGGGTGAAACCCCAGTTCTTGGAGATAATGATCTTTTGGCGACCGGGGAACTTGTACTGCGAGCGACGGAGAGCCTCCAGGGCAAGAGCACGGTCTAGTTGAAGGGTTATTTGTTAGCGTCCGTGCCAAATCTTGAGTGGACATATGGATGGATATTGAACATACTGGAGTCACGAGTGCGGACACTCAGGATGATCTGGCCGATGTTGACACGGGCGACAGTGCCGTTGGGCTTACCCCAGGCACCACGCATACCGGTCTGCAGTCTATCGGCACCAGCGCACGACAACATCTTGTTGATGCGGACGACGTGGTACGGGTGGGCGCGGACACGCAGGTGGAAACCTTCCTTTCCGGCGTTCTTGACCAGGTACCTGTAGAAGCGAGTCTTGTCAATCCATGTCCTGAACTTTGCCTTCCAACAAACATCCTTGCTCATAACTATTATCGGTATTCGGGAGTCACTGGCACTCACTTGTTGGCGCAAATACGGGCAGCCTCGAGAGCCTCGGAGCTCAGCTGCTCGTACTCGTTCGAGACGAGGTGGATGCACAGAGGGAAGTCATCGACGGTAGCACGCTTGCGGCCCAGGTCGAAGATACGAATCTTGGGGTCAGGCACACCACGGTTGAACCGCGACTTGGGGTACGGCTAATAGAGAGACTGGTTAGCACAGCGCTCCTCTTTGAGCTGAAATCCTTTCCTCCATGTACGTATAGTCCAACTGCAATATTCGGAGACGAGTCGGTCCGCAAAGCAGTCGCCCTATCCAAACCGCCTTTGACGTTTCCTCCCGCAAAATGATCCCCCTCTTGTATTCCGATAGCAGCGATCCAGTATCCCACTTCCACCTCCACGATCACAGATTCCCGCTCAGAACATTTCGAAGAACTTCCCATGACTGACCTTGTTCTTGCAGTACCGGTAGCAACGAGCGGGACGACGGGCCATTTTGACTGATTTTCTGTTGTCTTGTGCTGGGTGTGTTTGGTGATGATGTCGTCGTTCGGCTGAGGATTTCTCGCACCGGGGGGGAAACGGGGGCCTTAACGCTTTTTCCTTGACCAGGCTTGATTTCAAAGCAAGGCGAGGTCCGCTGCGGATTAGTCAGTAGTATGTGGGGTGCTTTAGGGTTCGCATCGAAGAGGGTGCGTCAGAGTGAGTAATATATCACGTGATGATTATCGGTTTACCCACTCTGCGCAAAATCTAGCGGGGAGCATTTTTAATGCAGCGCTCACATTCAAATATCTTCTCAACTTCTTCCGTCGACAACCACCATTTCACCGTCGCCAAACCGAAGTCGACAAAGATAACCAGTCAAAATGGCACCCAAGAAGAAGTCCACCGACAACATCAACAGCCGTCTGGCTCTCGTCATCAAGTCCGGAAAGGGTATGCATTTGTCACCATCGCCGGGACAATATTACCAATTGTTGCAAGATCCTCATTACTAACACGAACGAATTCACAGTCACCCTGGGCTACAAGTCGACCCTGAAGAGCCTGCGCTCTAACAAGGCCAAGCTCATCATCATCGCCGGCAACACTCCCCCCCTCCGCAAGTCTGAGCTCGAGTACTACTCTATGCTTTCCAAGACCCCCGTCCACCACTTCAGCGGCAACAACGTATGATACCTTCCGTCGCTCCCATATACTTCTACCAATTGCTCTCGGCCGGGCGATTCGAGCCAGTCTCGTTTTGACCCGCGCCTACCCAGCGAAGAAGTCTCTTATCTAGACTTTGGAGGGAAAACCTTTTGAAGCTAACCCTTTGTCACTTTTTTTTTGCTCCACAGATTGAGCTCGGTACTGCCTGCGGTAAGCTCTTCCGCTGCGGCACCATGGCTATCCTCGATGCTGGTGACTCGGACATCCTGGCCGACCAGCAGGCATAAGTCCCTTAGGAACACCTGCTTGGCGTGACAAGGCTACACTTCTTACATGACTTCAGGATGGTACGGCGTTAAGGATGAACTGGGATTGGGCAATGAACTGGTTATCAAAAGCAACAGCCATGGGTAAAGGGACGGCCATATATTTTGCGTTTTCCCTGAATCAACTTTGATGAATACGTCCGCTCAGAATTGCGAGGGTTCGCTTCGGCCCCGTAACAGTAGTCTAGTCGAATGAGACTAGTGCCTAGTGAAGAGCTTACCTCTGGAGTGCGTTCTTGACACACTTAGCTCAGCCTGGAATGAAAAGTGAAAAAAAAATAGATCAGACATTGAAACACTTGCCAGGATGCAGCTCTCTCCTCGGGTCAGCATGTGGATGGTAATTCTCAAGTGAGAGTCATTCCCTTTTGTGATGATAATCGATGTGATTTAACACTGTACAGAGTAAAGAAGTAAGCGAACGCAGTACCGGTAGAAGAATCACATGCTTCAGGAGATGAATCCCCGGGTGCACACCTTGCTTGGGTCAGGTTGACAGCGTGAGAGTAGAAGCGAATATGGGTTGAAATTTGGCGTATGGATACTGACTGGATATGTTTAGGTCACAGGACGCAGTCAATATCCGAGTAACATAGACTCTAGTACAGTCATACTTTATGAGCCCTTCTGTTACTTTTGGAAATACCTACCTGCCTGCCATGGAATTATTATTAGATCTAGATTGACATGTCCACCTTCTATGATTTGTAGTGTGGGGTGGCCACGATGTCGAAGCGGTTTGCATTGACAACAAATTGCACGTAGCCAGCACCTCCCAACGTGGGCAGGATATCCGAAATTGGACGCATATATGTGGGTTCTATAATAGTATACTCTCTGTACTGCCACTGTGTCTAATATAGAAATGGCAGGGTTGACCACAGTAGAACATAGACCCCTGATTTCACTGTGATGAGTCCTCCTGACTTCTCCATCATGGCGTTTCACAGCTGGCGTCGGTACTACGGATATGTTGGCGGGAGGTGGAAACCTAACGGTATTGGACGACGGGTTCAATCAGAACACTCAAAATCTACCGTGGGTCGATTTCTGGGACATTGGCCAACAGACCCTGTTGACAGGTTCCCATAAGTCTGATTTGTAACTTTTGTTCCTGTTCCTGAGTGACCTGTGAGAAGCCTTGCCTCTTCGGAGCCTGGCCAAGCATTATGCCAGCTTCAAATAGGTTTTTTCTGAGTGTGAGCTCCGTTTCAGTCCACGGAACCCGACCTCCTTTGAATCATACTGGCAAATTTTATTACGTTTTGCCATAGCACCACAAAAGGTACTATAATATGACAACGGTCGAAACGGGACCAGCAGCAGGGTAAACTGTCTTTGCAACATGTGTCCGGCCACAACTGCACCCGTCTTCGGTGGTATTTTACTACCGGACACTAAACATGAGCGATTGATCCGGGCTTGTATTGTTTATCGACACGCACTCGCGCATATTCCGGCCGCCAGCCTAGTCTAAATAATATATATGTGGCTTTTTTTGATCCATGTCTCGAGAGATTCTGTCGTCGCACATTCGATGAGCTTTCATCTTGTTCTCATCTCAGAGCGTATGGTGTATCCAGCTAGTGCAGGTAAGTTAGCGCGGTGTTCGCCCGGTGGCCTTCTTAGAGTTTTAGTAGAGACAGCCTCAAATAAAGAGAAAAAATTTCGTCGTAAAGAGGCTTCAGCCAAAGAAAAACTACTCAACGTAATCGCAAAGGCAAACATCGGATCGTCCATTCAAACGTTGCTGTTGAGACCACAGTGTGGCGTAGGCTTAGTCCGCTCGGCCTTCGACTCCAGCTGCTCCTTCCGTAAAAAGAACAAAGCCAAGTTCCGCCCGCGATTCGACACTTAAAGAACCCACTTTTTGGCCTAGAGTCCGTAATGTCCACACCCAATAATAGCGGTCCCTCCTCCATTTCCCACCTGTGGAACCCCCTTTCCCCTGCGCGCCCTGCACATGGACCATTTTGGGTGTTCCTTAAAGGAGAAGAGAGAGAGAGGAAAAAAATAAAAGCAGTCCGTCTTTGGCAGCGGTGAAGACAGACGAATGAGCACGCCTCAACTCGAAATTACACCCCAGCGTCGATTACGAGACAGTCTTTTGCCCAACCATTGTCTACTGTAGGTTACTTACTCGATCAAGCTTGTACAATTTCTTCGGGTTCGTTTCTCACACCACTGGGTTCGGTTCAGCTTTGTTTCCTGCGGGGGATTCGCAAGAAGAAACGTTTCCGTCTCTTGCCTGCATTGCATTCCAACGTGGCGCCCGGTCACCCGCCCGCGCTCTCGTTGCCTGCCCAACATACGGTAACAATAGTCTTTGTTTCGACCCGGCGATAACAAAGCTCGCTCGAAGCGTCGTGGAGTTCCAGAGAGACGGTCCTGTAACGACTGGCCGGTCATTTGCGCAACGCGACCCGGTATTTCCAGCAACATTCAAGCAAATCATTCGCTACAAACGAAACCCACGGTCGCTAGCTAGCCACCAAACCAAGACTCGTCGAGGGGATATCTTTCAAAGTCTCAGTAAAGCCTTCAACAACTAGCAAAACAACCCAACATCTTCGCTACTGTATACATCAACACGACTTCAGTCATGTCAGCAGCAGCAGCGGCTAGGAAGCCTCCGGGCACCGGCCGCGATGCCGCAGGCTCGCCCTCACCGGCGTCCCCTGCGCGCGCTCCCGCTCGCACTTCCACGCCATCCTCTCCTGGAGCGGCTGGTGGTGTCGCGCGGACTCGATCTTTGCGAGGTGGAACACCGGTCACGTCACGCACCGCTCGCGCATCTCCCCTCAGCAATGGAACCAATGGGAGGAGTTCGCCTGGCCCGGGCGGCAACCCCGCTGAAGATGAGGCCGCGCGCGCTGAGACACTCAGCCTGATTGACGACCTGAAGGAGAGACTGAGCAAGGCCGAGACTTCTGCGGAAACGACGCAGAGGCAGGCCGAGGTTCTGCAGAGCAAGTTGGATGAGGCGATGGCCGAGCAAGCACGTCTGGAAGAGAGGCTGCACGAGCAAGAAGAACAGATCGAAGCCTTGAGTAACGAAAAGCGCGAGTCAACAAGACGTATCCATGAAATGGAGAGCATCTACGAAGCCGAAAGAAGCGCAATGGCCAAGGAGAAGGAAGAGATGGGAAATCGTGAAGAGGAGATGCAGACCGTCATCCAGAGGCTAAAGGACAGCCTGGCTCAGAGGAATGTCAGTGGGGCTGACGAAGAATCAAGGCCGTCAAGACAAGGTAAGTCTATCGCAACAGCAAACTTTATGCTATATCCGACTGGTCCGAACCATTGTAAAGCTAACACCATCTCTTCCAAAGCAACGCATTCGCCCGGCGTTGATGGTAGTTTCGCTCCGCCAAGCTCTCTTCAGCGCAGCGATTCTCGCAACAGCTCAAAACTTGTGCTGCAGAAGGACAAGCTCATCGAGTCGCTACGCCTTGAACTCGCTGAGGCTCAGATCAAACTTGTTGAGACGGAGAACCAGGGAGGTGGGCGACTTCAGGAGGTTGAGCGTCTGCTTATGGAGACGCGCATGGCCAACGCTCGTCTTCTGGAGGACAACGAGAGCTACCAGCTGTTACTGCAGGAGAGGACACTTAAGGGAGACTTTGGTCGCAGTATCGGTGGAGGTGGCGCCTCGGATGCTCTCGCTGCGCTTGAAGGACGTACAGGCTCAAGCCACGAGAACACAGGCGGCTCAAGCCTGGCAGACGAGCTGTCCGAGGCCAGTAACAGCGATGAGGCCTACCGTCGTCTGGAGGTTGAACTTCGCTCGGCCAGAGACGAAAACAAGGCGCTTACGCTGTACATTAACAAGATTATCGAGCGGCTGCTCCAGCGCGCCGACTTTGAGTCCATACTCAACCAAGATGGAGACACCCCCGACTTCAAGCCGGCAAATACCAACAAGGAGCTCCCAGCGCCGCCAGCTTCGGGACCAACGCTTCTGCAGCGTGCCAAGTCTATCGCTATGGGCAAGCCGGGAGACGGCCCTGCGCCTGGCAAGCCTCGACCGCGTCCCATGTCTTTTATGCCGAGCAACACTCAGCCTTCGTCGGCACATGCGAACCCGGAAACGGCGCCCTCGATTCCAATAGGGCTGACCCGGAATACGTCGGTGCGCCGCGGTGGTAGGCCCATGTCGGAGCAGTTCACGTCCGGAGCTGCCAGTGTTGTAAACCAGATGTATCGCGGCGGTGAGGGTGGCCCTCTCTCGCCCACATTACGCGGAAACCAGACATTCTTTCACCCTGGCACTCCATCTGCAGGCACGCGTACACCGTCTGGGAGCCGCTCCAGCGTGCCCATGTCATCGTCGGGCAACTTCCCCGGTATGCGAAGTGAGACGTCATCCACCAGCGGTGAAAGCATCCATCAGCCCGCAGATACCAGCTCACTCACGAGCAACAGCCCACCGCGCTCCGGTGGAGGTGCAGGCGCGACTTTTGGTGGCAACAAGCCCCGACCGCTTCGGCTCGTGCAAGAAAACCCGGATATTAGTGCCAGCCAGCAAAACAAGCGAGCTAGCTGGATAGGATGGGCATTCGGCAAGAAGGATGAGAACTCGCCGTCCCTGGCTGGAGAGACGGTCAAGGAATGAAGTGGCAGGGCCACTGCGCGCACGTTACGACCACGAGGAACACACGACTTACCATGATGGGACAACATATATGGGAACATTGGAGAATCTGACATGAAATACCCCTTTCAGCATCAACGACAGGATAGCGTACCCCTGAGTCTTACTTCCTTTCAGTCATGCATATGCTCACTTTGTCTTTTGGCGTCTAGCTCCAGGGGTTAGGGTCTATCCTTTCTTTGTATACATGTTAGGATGAATAATGTAGGGGATATGGAGTGATGACCATTGGGGGGAGAATCGGTTGGATAGCACGGGATGATATGGGGAACAATGACACAAACATTTGTTGGAGTCTTTGATAGTGGGAAAGTGGGAGAGCATGTCGCATTTTTTTGTTTATTACTTCTTGTACTGTGTTTCTGCGACAAGAACCACTAATGATTTGGTGCTCACAGTGAGCCAAGATGGAATATGCTACAGCCGAGTGGTTGAGCGAGGTTTGCGCTTCTTTTTTTTTTAGGATTATTATTTTCTGCTTACCTATTTCCCACGATGCCCCATAGCACCAACCAACCTTTACAAGTATATAATACTCCTTTCTGTTTCAAATAGAACACACACGTATAGAACAAGATCGCCTTGGCTCCTTTTCTTTTCATTGTCATTTGCTTAGCGAAGCACTGTCTCCGTCGTGTTCTGTATTATCCCCCCCCCTTTTGTCTCTTCCCCCCTACAGTCAGTCAGTGCTGTATTTCTCATCTTTTTTCAGATGATCACACGGATGACACCTAGTTGGCTGATGAGTACAGTAAACAGACCATCCCTTGATAAGATGCCAGGATTCTTTTCTGTACGCGAGCGAGTAAGATTCGGGATTCACATGGGCAAGCAAGATAAAAACACCCCCCTAGTCACGACGCCAGCGCTACGGGCCGCGTCTTCGCACCGTTGATGGCGGCACCGAGAAGTCTCCATATTTTCTCGTCTTGTGTTTGTCGGCCCCATGAGGACTAGGGCATTACATAGATTACTGTCAGCACCGGCGTAACGTTGGTGTGGGGGGGTGTGTATTGTCTTCCCATGGGGTGAGAG
>JAVHJQ010002939.1:5906-17095 GCA_031306095.1 Pyricularia sp. CD86 | reverse complement strand
GGGCTATATCCAAAGAGAAGTTTGTCCAAGAAGGAGAAAAACAAGAATACCTTTTCTAGCCATCAAGGTTAATATAATTTTTTCTGTCTTTTATTTTTTTCGAGGTTTTTAAAGTTTCTTTGCTCTTTGATGCGGTTTCCTTTCGCTCATCACATCAAGACCGCAAATAGCGTGGCTCCGCAGACGACAGAAACTAAAAGATTGCCAAAGCCCATGCGGCTAGCTGCGCCTTCGTTGGAAGGAGAGGCGGTTGTCGACGACGGACTGCTCGCAGAGTTCGTGCTCGAGGCGCCTGAATTTGAGCTGTTGCTGTTGCCCGTCCCAGCAGCAGACGGTGTCGACGTCGCCCTCGAGGACGACATGCTACCGGCTGTGGTGCTGGCGGCTGTCATTGAGGCGACCGAACTACTATCAGGTGCGGGTGGCTTGAGGTTGTTGCTGCTGCCGAGGGCGGCGACGGCGCGGCCGGTGGTAGGGTCCCGGTACCAATTCTCCTTGGGATCGCCCATGCACTCACCGA
The DNA here is from genome assembly GCA_031306095.1 of Pyricularia sp. CD86. Taxonomy (NCBI): domain Eukaryota; kingdom Fungi; phylum Ascomycota; class Sordariomycetes; order Magnaporthales; family Pyriculariaceae; genus Pyricularia; species Pyricularia sp. CD86. Next base: position 16,575 of record JAVHJQ010002939.1, on the reverse strand, counting down.
TGGTGACGAACTTGTAGCCCTTGGCCTTGGCCGTGTCGATCATGAATGGCGTGAAGGTGTTGGCAGTCAGCTCGTGGATGTCGTGCGAGAGCACTACCCACGACTTGGGCGCCTGAGACATGCCGTCTTGGAACCTGTTCTTGGACGCCTCTAGGTTTCCCTCATAGTCCTTGGTGTCGAGGTCGTAGTCGGTCTGGTAGGTGACAGGGATATGGAGTCAGCAAACTGGGTTTCTAATTGGCGGGTCTTTGACGTCTTGTTTCTTTTGAGCCCCTTTTTTTATTTTGTTTCTTTTCTCATCTTCTTTTCCTTTTTTGGCAATGCAGCTCATTTAATACCGTTTCAGATCTAAATGATTGAGTAGCTTTATTGCTGGGGCGTTGCAACACCAACAAGCCATGGCACCCCATACGAAGGCAGAATGTGAAGACAAACAAAACGACAAAACGAAAAGACAAAATAAGAGAGAAAAAAAAAACAAAAAGGACTTACAACATGGTAGGCCAGGTTGCCAGCAGTCGCCAAGCAGGTGGCTCCACACGAAGTGTACGGAGGACGGAAATAGGTCGGAACCACACCAATGAGGTTGACAAAGGCATCCTCATTGCGCAACAGTTCCTGTGCCTGCTCGTCCGCGGAGATCTGGTCAAAGTTCTTGTGGCTGTACGAGTGGCTTCCCACCTGGTGACCGGCGTTCATCATTTGCTTCACTACCGATGAGACCGCCGTGTTTTCCATGCCGTTCTGGCCATTTTTGCCGTTGAGGAAGAAGGTCGCCTTGAGGTTGCCGGCCTTCTCAAGTAGGTCAAGCACGTGGGAAGTGTACATGCCCGGTCCGTCGTCAAACGTCAGGGCAATCATGTTGGGCTGCACGCAAGACTTCAGCTGCTGGCCGTAGGGGACGTTGCTGAACTTTGGTCGTGCCATGTCGCGAGTGTTCAGGCGGGCGGCCGGCTGTTGCTCAGCAAAGGGTGAGGCTGCGGCTATTGTAGCCAGCAGCGAGACTGTGAAGACTGTAGCCGTTGATGAAGGCATTGTGTCTTGGTTGGCTGGGTATACTGATGATGGTTGATGAATAGATATTGTTCCACCGCCTCAAGCGAGTGAATAGTTGTGATACGTGGACAAAAAAGTCGAGGTAATCACACCCCCACAAAGAAAGTAAGCGAATGTTGATGATGAGTATCCAAAATGACCCCGAGAAGAATACTACTTCAGCGAATGTAACGGTGCGTGAGCCTGAAGCTCAACGTCAACCCAGCTGGATGAACGAAAGTGTTGTAATAAAAAACGAATAAGTCGAAGTAGCGCGGTCAAGCTAGAAAGGCTCCAGAAGCGGTGTAAGCCTGGAAATGGGAACCTTTAAGTTTTAGCCCAATACCAAGAAAAGGCTGAGCAGAGCCTCCCTGGTGAAGTCGGCGCAAAGGGTTTTCGGCTGGCGTTTTGCTACCGACAGCCCGGGCTCGTGTGGTTGTGATGCCAAGCAGTAGCCCAAGACCTGTCTGCAAGGGGAAGTAGTATTCTTCCTCGTGAGTGGCCGTTGACTGTCTTTGCTTGTTCGCCTTGGCGGCTTGGTACCAATCAACAGGGGTGGATCAGGTAGAAAGTGCAGCTTCGTCGGCGTGTTAGTGCTGCATGGGAAATGAAGTATTGGTACTCGTCGTGAGAAGGCTAACTTCTGTTTGTGGAATTTCGCCGATAAAGACAGGCAGGTAGTAAGAAAGAAAGAAAGAAAGAAACACGTCTTTGGATAGATGCAGAGCAGCGCTGGACAAGGTAGAGAGGATGTCAAAGGAGATTTGTATCTGGACAGACACAACAAGAGACGAGGTTTAAACTCTGACAAGCAGCTCTTATCTGCATCCTCTAGCCACTCCGTCTCCCACGCTCCTCGTCTCAAATGATGCAGTCAACAACAGGGGAGGGCGCTGTGCATTGGTAGTTCAGCGGACACAACCCTGGTGCATATTGCGGAGACGAGACACCTGCCAAGCACCTAGTGGGTCAACCTGTTGGGGCAGGGCAGGGCTGCTTTGAAGGACCAGTTGCACTATAAACGGAGTTCCGATCTAACCGGGGTTATATTACCGAACGAGGAAAAGAACAAAAGGGATAAAATAAGATAAAAAAACGAATATCTAACAAACGAATGACGGCGTAAGGTCAATCGGCCGAGAGGCTGAGAATGACTGTGATAGCCAACATGGCAGCCCGATAGACGGGTACAAACGAGCGATGGATAGTGATAGTTTTGATGGACTCAGTCCAGTGAGAGGTTTGAGCATGTGCCGGTCAGGCCGACAGTGCACACGGCTTATTTACAACTTTGAGTGTTGATGGTTTGCACCCCTGCATGATGAGCTTGCAGTGTCATGGCGGGCAGGTGCAGACTACGTAGGTCAGATAAAGCTTTGTAGTGTGGTAGTGGCCTAGTGTAGGGCTGGCCATGAAAAAGAGCTCTCTTTTTTTTTGTCCGAATGGAATGTTACCTGCAGAATGTTACCTGCAGTACAAGCGCATCTCACCCAAACTTTCGGAAAGAAGAGTACCTACCTACCTAAAGTACCTATCTACATCAGACCTTAGGTCTTTAATGCAAGTAAGTGCAGTAGTCTGCAGAGAAAACTCTCACCTTCCATTGCAGTCAGCTAAAAATGTGATTTTGAGGCACATAATATTGTGCAACACTGCTAAGTTCTTTCCCTTGCACTACTGCAACGCCAAAGGCTGGCTATACCCGAGTATTCTTTACCAGCCACGGTGGATCTTTCCAATTTAAGGACAAAGGCAAAGGTCAAAAAAGGTCAAAAAAGGTCAACAAAAACAGGAAGACCAAAGGAAAAGAAATTAAAATGTGACGGGAATTCCACATACTACGCCGTACTATACAGTATGATCCAATCCTGCCGCCGGCAGTCATATTATTCCTTTTTTTGTCACGATTCCAGACCGCACGTATGACTTGCGTTGCGACCCGAGGGATTTTCAGGGTTTGCGCTCGTGCTGTGGTTGGCTGATGGAACCCCAAAGATCCACTATGTGGACCTGCAGATGCGCAAAGCAACTCACTGTAGCGCACCTACTCGAGTAAGCCAGGCTAAGCATTTTGATTAATCACGTATTACATATTTCTCCTATCACAGCTTGTAGGGAATCCCACGCAATACGCAGGAACAAAGAAAAAGAAACAATGGCATTGAATCTAATCTGACTGAATCGCATCAAGCAATGGGCTGCCCAGTAACACGGCAGTTTTCTAGCAGGCATCCTCCACCAACCAAGCCAAATTCGTTATTGTTATTTTTTGTTTCTTCCATTTTGGTGGTCAGAGCAGAAGAACTTACGAGACTTGGCGCCTCATAGCTCCATTCATCCTGCACTAAAGCCGATGAGGTCAGGGTTCTCGCTAGGTGGCCACACAGACAAGAAACCGCCATCAATCTCCACTGTCTGGGTGAAGAGGTCTTTTGGCTTGATCCCAAAAAAGAAAGTGCTTACTTGAGAATTCTGTTCCTCCTACGAAAATAAGTCCTGAGGAGCTCATGATGATTTGCAAGAGAATCCACTACAGTTACAACGTCCGCGGCACGAACCCCGGGGGACCCTGTACCGGCACAAGTCAGAGCGACCCTTCTTTTTTGGCGTGTTGGCAGGCGCAAATACTCGGTTACCCCGTAAAATATCTCCACCAGTTCCCAAAATTCACTGTACCCTAAAATGGCAGGAGCCCGGGCCAATTAAAAGGTGGATTTTGATGCTTTTATTACCTCAGGTGGAACCTTTTCTTTTGCTTGTTGAAAGGCTAAGCTTGTCCCTACCCGCTTTCTCTACATTTAATTTAGCTCGACATTGGAAAGCGTGCCTGTGCGCGCATAAATCACATGGGGTACCTTTCCTTGAGTACAGATCACTAACAGTACCTAGGTACCTAGTATCACATCATTCGTGAACTGAACAGTTTCCTACAATATCATTCTGTTTGTACTCTCTACCGTGCCGTACGTGTACTTTTGCGGCCTCCGTGCCCACTCAAGAAGTCATTTCTCCGGAAAATCGATGCTGCTGTCATGTTTTCATGGTTTCATGCCTTTTCACTGGAGTCGCACCTATCACACACATCACCGTGGTAAGGGGGTAAGCCTGCAGCTTCAGCCGCATACACAGCATGTTTTGGGTCGCCAAAGTGTGATCGCGTATTTCCTAAGCATACCTACATTTATTGTTCGTGACTCTACTCGTAAAAAGCTTGTGCATGAAAATCATTCAGTCCTTATCTTTGCTTCTGTGAAGGGAGCCTACGGCATGTCTGTGTTTTTCTTTTTCACCCCACCACCCACTTGGGCTAAAAAAAGAAGGCTTGACCGAAGATACCCTACTTGGAATTTGCTGGGCAAAAAGGGGCGCTGAGAATCTGTTTACGAGGTCTTGCTGCAGCCAAGGGAAAAATTAGTGGCCGAACTTTTTTCCCGACGCCAATTCTTTTTTGATTGCGACAGAAAGGTTTGAGCTCCTTTTACAGGGAGGTAAAAAAAATAAAAATAAAAAAAAATGTGCGGTGCATGCGAGCCAATCAGTCCGTCGAATGCGAACCTCGATCACGATGCTCATACCACCTACGTGTTATGCCAAGACTCCCGCGATCACTCAGCGAAGGGTGCAACCGATGAATCCTATCATTGGAAGAGATGCGGAATGGGATGATGATGCCCTGGCACGAAATTTCCTCTCCACCACCTAAGCTATTGTCTTGTCTCAAGAGCGCAAGAAAGATGTAAAGACCGTCGTTATGATCCAAGTTACCTCTTTGGACCAAAGCAAGCCAAGCTACCGTTGACCGAGATGCTGCACAGTGCCAGGCATGATAATAACAAGGGCGCATACCTACCGAGGCAGGTTGCCGCCCGGTGCTGTCGAATACCATCTTGCCATGTATGGCAAAAGCCCGTACTCGTGGTAAAAAAAAACTCTTTTTCCGTGTTCCCCAACCCCTAACCTTGAAGGATTCATTAGCTTGCGATCGCGGGTTCCTGAAGCCATCTCCCGTCGGCGGGCCTACCTGGTTGAGGAAATCGATCGTCCTGTCTCGGCCGGGACCTTTGTTTCTGGTCTCTTTGTCGATCATTAGCGACGGGCCGTTTGGGATAGTCGAGCGTGAGGCGGCAAGAGAAGAGTCTGTCGGTCCTTTTCTTCATGGATCAACAGCGGTTAGGCTGTAGTTGGGCTTGCGAGAGAACCTCTTCACCGAAGCAGTGTTATTTCGGCCATATGTACTGTAGGTGGCTGCAATCTTGTCCCAGTCGGTATTCGGTCGGTTGACCGGCAACTTCGTACTGCCATCATCCCGGTGGCTATCCACTTTCACTCTCTTGGCTGCAAGCCCGGAAAATAATTTACCTCGGTCTCGGCTACACTGTTGACACAATCTGGAGGGCAAGGTGCAGACGTTGTTTCTTTGGTAACAAGGCAAGTCACTGAGCGAAATGGATTTACTCCAAGTAGATTTATCACGGGCAATCAAAAGTTGTGACTTTAGAACTAGTTTTAGGGGGATCCTGCAACATTTTGGAACCAGACTAGAACTAGGCTAATTCTTAACTTCGTATTTGAGTTTAAATCTTTTATCTCATGTTAAAGAAAAATATGTACTAGAGCTAAAACTAACTACTATCCTCCTTTATTTTTTTTGGGTTGAAACGCCACGTCATGATGAAGAGTAGAGAAAGATATGAAAAGTATGTTTTGGTGGATGTCACGAGGAGATCCAGGTTGCGAAGAAATGAATGTGAAGCCGCCATCGAAAAGAGGTACGATTATATCATTGCACCCAATGACAACAAGTTGGATGATATCAAAACAATCTGTGTTCAAATTACTTCACTGGCGGATTGCAGAGAACACCATGCAATTGTGCTGCACCGGTCGAAAGCATGTGAACTTTTGCAGTCCGCTGCAGTAATGGATTCATATCGGACTATTTGGTTTGAATGAGCAAGGTGGGACCATCCGTATTATCAGATGGTAGCCTGCCACAAGCCGAGATGAGTCTAATAGTAAGTATGTGGGACATTTTAGTCAGTGCAAAAAGCCGCAGCACAGGCTTTACTTGGCCCTGCCCCAGGACATCATGGTCCGTCGCCTGCTGATGATGGTCAAATCACTGCTGCCCGAACCGGCCCTCTTGCGGTTCTCAGGCGCGCTGCTACTCCGCTTCTTGAAAGCGCGGATCGAGATGCTCAGGCGCCTCCCGACCGTTGCGCTCTTTCCGCCCGCCTTACCGCGGGAGACGGGCCTGACCGTAGAAGCAGCCACCGATTCGACCGGGGAATGGGGAAGCTCGCTCTCGGCGGAGACGGCGGCGACATCGCGGGCAAGGCTGTCCATGGACTCGGCTGGGCGCAAAACGGGCGTCTTCTCGAGGTGGGGAACCTCAACCACCGCCTCGAGGACGGTCGGGTCGGCGGCGTCGGGGACACTGGCGTGGTAGACAGTCGTAGGCGGGGCGGTCTCGGAGGAGATGGAACTCCTCGGGCTGGTTGTGGTGGTGGTTGCGACAGCGGCGTCGGCGGCGGCAGCAGCAGCAGCAACGGTTGCGGCCCACTCATCGCCCTCGAACTCGAGCGAGCGCCGAGCCCAATTCTCACGGGCCTCGCGCACCACTTGCTCGCGCGCGCCGATCTGCTTTAGCCGCCGCGACTTGGCCTTGAACTTGCGGATGGCGCGGCCCAGCATGGAGCGAGCCTCAAAGTGCTCGAGTCCGACGTTGGTGTCGACGCCGCGCGAGGAGGCCCACGCCGCCGCTAGGTCTACGAGGTCCGCTGTCCCCCCTAGGCCCGCGCCCGCACCAGCGCCCATGTCGCCTTCGGAGCCAGTCTCGCCTTCAACCTCACGCTGGCAGACGATACCATCCCTCACCTCGAGAATGGTCAGGTTGTTGGGGGATGTGCTGCCGCTGTTGCTGTTAGAAAAAGCGTCCATACTCACGTTCCACGATTGAGTGCGGCCGCGGCCTCGCGGGGAGTAGTCGCTGGCCGAGGGAGGGGCAAAGTCGCAAGCGCCACCGAGGCCAATGGCGAAGCTTTCAAATACTGCGCTTGTGCTACTGGTCACTGCGGAGGGTGAGGAGACAGAGGGAGTGCTGTGGGTCGAGTCGTAGCTCGACTTGCGGAGAAAGGGGCGACGGGTCGGCTTCGCAGGGAGCGTCGACGTAGCGTACAGCGGCGACATGCTGCCGAGGCTGGGGGGTCTGCTGCCGCTGCGGCTAGGAGGCCTACTGTTACTGCGGCTCGGGGGCCTGCTGTTGCTGCGACTCGGGGGCCGGCTGCCACTGCGGCTGGCAGGTCTGCTGCTACCCCTGATGTTCCGGAGCAGGAGGTCATCCAGGCTGGTTGGTGGAGAGAGGTCATGGTCAGCGTTAAGTATCCTCACGTACTCATCGTTGCTGTAGCTAACGGCCCGAACAGGGCGGCCTCGCTGCTGCATCCGTTGCGGCACATCACCGTCGCCACCGCTGCATCCAAGCAACGGGGAGGACTGGTAAATGCCGCCGCGCTGCTGCTGCTGCTGCTGCTCACCACTGGCAAGGAGCTGAACGAAGCGGATGCAGCGACGGATGGAGGATGGCAGCGAGGAGGTGAGGGACTTGCTATGGCCGGCTCGGAGAAATACCTTCACGATCACGGGCATGGCGGCTGCCAGGAGGAAAGCGGCAAAGGTAATTCCTTGCATGGTTTCGGCGGCGATGAAATCTTGCGGGAGATGATGGTGTTCTCGTTAAAACGAGGGTTTTCTTGTTGGACTAGCTAGCCACGGGACCGAACCGTTAAATTCTGAAAACACTGAAGCAAGAATGCATGGATAGTAGAAAAAAAAAGTAGCTTCTATTTATGCTCGCTAGTAAAGGACGTGAGTAGAGTGGGCGTGAAAAAAATGAACGCGTAGATAAAAAGAATTTAGTAGTGGAAGGAGCAGGCGTGAAGATTTAGTGAGATCCCAGTTGGGGATGATGGCCAAGAGCAATTCGCCAGGCCTGGGATCGATCTTGATTGAGCTTGAGCAACTGGGGTGGAAATCCCGGAACAAAGACAATCAAATCAACTAACTGATTAGATAGACGGCTTCCTTGATCCGCGAGACAGGGACACAAGCTTATTTTGACTTGATTGCTGCTGTAATCATGCTTGTAGAATGAGTAATGATTGGGGCCCCAAGAGGCTTGGTGGGAGCTTGTTACCTTATACACTGTCAAGTCCACAGTAAGCAGTCGCCATGTTGTTGGTGGTTTGACGCTGGAAGGTCCAGACCACTTGCTGCCAAGCACTAACGCTGTGTCTTTGTGTGTGGGTGGGGGGGGGGAACGTTTTGACCCAAGCTTTTCTTCCGCCCTCCCTTCTCTGATTGGGGGCTGCTTTGGTTCCACAACTTCAGACAGTAAGCCACCACTCGCCTCGAAACTCGCTTGGAGGGGAATCACGTGCCCCAAGGCCTGAAATAGACTTCAACATCGACCCCCAAAAGTTTTGATCCACTGCTTGCTTACCTGAGCTCTTAAGCATTTTCAGACGTAGTATTGTCTGTGTAGGTCTCGAACGTTCGAAAAATAAAAAATAAATAAAATAAATAAAAAGGAATAAACGAATTTCAGATGTAAGACGAAAATCTGCAAGGTTCGTCACATCCTCCCGCTTCCTTCCCGCTCTTTGTGACAAATCTCTGAAGTTTTGATCCGGTAGGGCTGGCCGCCATCCGAAATTTACTGTAGTACTGCGGTTGAGTGAAGACGCGATGTTACCTTTCCCTCCTACCGACCCGGGCAAATACCTAATTCAGAATAGTCAATGGCAGGCCGCGCTTTACCTCGTGCTGAACAAAGGAACAGACTTTAATGCTACTTGCCCTCATCGCTTCCTATTCTCGCGCAGCAATAATGAAGGACTGTTTGTATGCGCTGCTGGAGCCGAACCCATACAAAAAAAACCCCTCCGTACTTAAAATGAAGCCAAGTGAGTTGGACCGCTTTTTCGACAGATATCTCATCAAATTTTCTTTCAATTCTGTTCTCGGAGCGGGATAACAGGTCGAAAAAAACCACTGATCAGCCTTACCTGCCCTGTAATTGTTTTTTGCTGCTCAGCCCCTCGTTGGGGTCCGCTATAGCCCTGACTTTGATCCAGTAAGGGAGGAACTATTTTTATGTTCCCAGGGCCTTAATAATCTCACATACCACACGGTCACTGCATACAACCGATGGTAGTTGTGAACCTGTAAATTCCGGTCGCTAAAAGCCCCTTGCATGAATACCGACACCATAGCCATTACAGCGCATAATAGTAAGTGGCCGACCCCAAAGGCCAGATAATTGAGCGCTAGGAGTTACGGAAACATGTTGAATCATCAGTACCAAAAGGGCCGCGAAATTGGGGGAAAAATTCTTTTGCCAAGCTCTGGCCGTTGTCGACGGCCAGCCTTTAAGTAATTACTGTGAAGAAAAAAGAAAAAAAAGAAAGAAAGAAAAAAAAAGGGTGATGGTAAGAACAACATTAATTTCTGTCAAATCTACCACCGAAAAGGAAGGTTTCTACAACTTTCGTAGACGAATCTACAACAACATAGTAAGTCCTACAACTCCAACCCCCAACAAAGCACCCAGACCAACAGACTGCTTGCCCGCTGCGTTGCCCGGTGTAGATGATGGTGTATAGGTGGTACCGCTACCGACGGAGCTACCACCACTGCCAGAGGAAGACGTCGTTGCCGGTTTCGTACTATTGCTGCTGTTGCTAGACCCCGAAGACGAGCTGGCGGGCTTCGTCTGGTTGGCCGCAAAGATGGCGTTACCGTTACCGCCGGGGTACGAGCCGCCCGGCTGGTCGACAAAGGTACCCGGAACGTTGGACTGCCGCGACACGTAGAAGTACTCGGCGGCTAGCGGCTTGCCCAGGTTGGCGTCGCGGACAAAGTTGTCAATGTTGAAGCCGGCGCGGTTCGTGGAGCTAAAGTTGGAAAAGGCACGCGGCATGCTGAAGTTGCTCGGCTGCGCAAACGCGTAGATGATGTAGCGGTGCGCGGCCGAAGTGGGCGGCGGCGCGGGCGGCGTGTACTGAGCCTGGGCCTTTTGTCCTGACTTGGGAAGCAGTGCCATCTGGCCTGAGAGCGTGCTGTTGGACCCAACGGTGGTCTGCGCCGTGGCTGAGGTCTGCAGCCAGTGCAGGATGGACCGCAGCGTTGCGTTTTGGGGCGATGGCGCATCCGGGTCGATCATGACAATGATGTATTCGCCCGTGTAGTCTGCTAGGGCTTGGTACTTTTTCTGGTCCACTGCAATCTCAGGCTGCTGGCTTGTGACTTAATTTTTGTCGAAGGGTCCAACGGTTAGCTTTCTGCAAGGGACTGGTCGAACATGCATAGTAGTTTGCTGCGCTTACTGTTGCTGCCAAACAGCTGGCCTGCCGAGACGGTCCTGGTTTGGCCGCTCCATGTGAATGCCACACTCAGCTCGTTGTCGGCTTCGGGAAACTTGAACTCGGCCGGTGGTACGCTCGCCAGCACCGGGGCGACGGCCGCAGCAAGTGTAAAGATGGTTGACTTCATTGTGAGTTGTGGTTTGGTCGAAAATATTATTTTCGATTTTCCAGTCTGTCAACTTCCCGTGGATTGAATGAGTGCAATCCAA
>JAVHJQ010002927.1:4775-29654 GCA_031306095.1 Pyricularia sp. CD86 | reverse complement strand
GCGGGCCAGGTTGGACTGTGGACTTGCGCTTGCCAGTCCGAGGACCAAAGCGGCGAGGTATAGTATCCTCATTGTGGCTCAAAAGAATGTTTGCTTCTTTGTATGATTCTGGTGTGCGACTTTCGACCTTGGATGTGAGCATGTCCAAAGATCCCTTTTCAACTGACCAAAAACCGACATCCCCGCCTGTCTTTATACTAGAGGGTTTCTCGCTTAAGCAGCTCGCGCGGTCCTCATCTTTTAACCGGCGGAAAAATTCCCCAGTCTATGTGGCAAGCTTTTGACCACCACGTTGTGGGCCATTTGCGTCTCTTCAATCTTGATCTTCCTTGAAGGAAGAGCCATGCAAGAAAACACAAGCTGCCTCGCCAATGGAACAATATGGGACTCAATTTTTCCCGACTTTCTCTCATATACATTCGCCGCTCTTATGTCTTGAGATTGGCGGTGAAATGTGCCACGCTATACCGATGTTGCTGTCCAATTAGATCCACAGCCGAGGGAACATGCTGATTAAGGCCAAGCTTACCGAAGCTTTGGTGGCAGTTCACTTCCAAAAAGGTGCGCATTTTCAGCTGTCTCTGGATATGCGCGCTGACGAAAATTGAATAGTGGGATACCTTTTCCGGTCGTTGTCAGACCCAACCCTGGTCCATTTGGTCTTGACCCCGCGCTGGACCGTTTCTCGAATGATTTGATAGGGTACTGTTGCTCATGCAATGCTGCCTACAGTACCATCAATGGATCAGTCGTCCCATTAGCGATGCCACCCTGGACCTCGGCTTATCGTCTTGCACCATGAGAGAGATAAATGGGCTTCCTTTACTCTTGAACAGCTGTGCTCGAATACCAAGCCAGTCATCTGAGTGGAAGACTGACAAAGGCAGGCGACAAGCAGCATGCCTCTCTATGCAACGCGGAATGACATAGGTCATGCGGCAGCTAATGTGAAGAAGACAAAGCTAACAACGCTTAAGTCGGAAGATATATGCCAGTACTCTGTTTTTCAACCGTTTCCGAGGTGCGAATCAGCATGTTGAGCGCATCTAGACTTATTCTGAGACTAAAATCTCAAAGTTCGAAGGTGAGAATTCTAACCTCACTCAGCACGGTTGATTTAAACCGATCTTCATTATACAAAGAAGGGATGGAGTCGAACTAAACCATAAACAAAACAGCGTGAGTATTGCAGGGGCTTGAAAGGTACAAGTCTACCAAGTCATGCCTCACGTTCGCGGAATATAAAAGGAGCCAAGATTCTGTTTTTATTGTAGAGAAAGTATTTGTCGAGAAGCAAAAACATCCAATGTGAGTCCGTGTTCGGCATTAGGAAGGCAATGTTGTTGGGACTATTATCGCACCCACGTAGAGACCTATACCCATTACGCGGTAACCTGGAGCAACAACTTTTCTGCTCGAGAAGGTCCAAATTTTCCCGCAAGTTCGCCATATATGTGTGTGTGCCAAAAAGCTGAAGTGGAGAATATCAAAAGTGCCAGTGCGTGTCCGAGGAAAGAAGGACGAGTACAAATGTATGTGCGTCAGATGTTTGCCCGATAAATGTATGCGAATGCTGTTGATGGTCGAAATATCAAGCTTGGAGTTGTTAAAGTGAAGTGGGAATTGTGGCATTGAGAAGCATGTTGGAAGTTGAAGAAGAAAAGAAGGACGTGAAATTAGACGGCCATATGTTGAATACATCCCGGGACGACCATAGCAAAGCTAGGCCCTCCCTAAGAGCAGCCAGCAATATGTTCCGAGGAAGTGATGGCGAAAGACCGTAAGAGCCTGCAAGAACAAAACCGAGAGGTAATGTCACGCACGTGAGCCATCCACTTGACCCGGAAGTGAATGTGTCCTTCGTGGCAGCAGCCAATATCTGGGCGGCGTTCAATGTCTCGACAATGTCATTCGTCATGTTGTGGACTGATTCGAGCTTGGAGGAATGGTTGTCGTACTTTTCAACTAGCCGTTCGGTCATGTTCTCGAGACGCACCAAACTCTATGATATGGTTCTGACTTTCAGTTTTTGCTCTTAATAAGCCGAGGAACTGCGAACTTACGTTTGCCACAAGGTTCTGACGCTTTGAAAGCTCAGCAGCTTCAAGGCGAGAGAGTTCCTAGCATGGCGTCAGCAGGCTTCCATATGTCAAAGGATATATCTAGGGAATCAACTGACGAGTTTCTGATTCAGCTCTACTGTGTATTTTGTCGCAATCGAAAGTGCAGAAAGCATCTGACCCATTTCCTCGGAAGTTTTTATGCTGGCGGCGGTGACGGCTCCATAGCTTTCGACTGAACGCTCATTTGCAGATGCCACTTCAGAGTGGTGCTGGAGGACCGCGTCTACCATAACTTTGAGAAGCTGTTGCAGGGTGGTAGAATCCTCCAGAACGGATCGGGTTGCTCCAACTGAATCTCTCAACGCCTCACTAAGCCCATTGTGCATGTTCTGAATCTTTCCAAAGCTCTCATGTAAGTCATGCAGTTTGGGGCTGAGGCGGTCGATGGTATCGCTTGCTTGTCGAGTTCGCTTGTCGAGATCATTCATATGTTTTTGGAGCTCGGTTTCGACCCCTGTGACCAGCTGCTCGGTGACCTTGATGAGCTTCTGAAATATAAGGATGTTTTGGGCTAGATTGCTGATGTTAGCCGAACAATCTTGCCTTAGGACACACAAGTGAACCTACTCTTCTCTTGATCAGCCCTCGCTGCTTCGCAGAACTGCAGCGCTTTGTGCCTATAGCTGATGTACGTTCCCCACGCCGAGTCTGGAGATTTTAGGCCTGAGATGCAAGCTTGTATTTGAGACGAGGATACATGTAGAGAAAAGTCCCTCTGAGCAGATACTTTGATAAGTGCAGCTTCTCGAAACGGTGAGCATTCTGAGGGAATGTGAAAATCGCCACGTTCGAGGTCGCAAATGGCAAGACTGGCTGCGTAAGCCTCCACAAAATCGCGGATAAGACGCCCGCTATCGGTAAGTACAGTTGCCTCATCCTTGCCATCAAGAAGCTGGCAGTTGGTGACGAGAAGTCGTGCGGCGATGCGATGGCATAGAGGTTCCGACTCTAACTGTTGAAGTTGTCGTAAGGCATCAGCGTAAACGTCGACAAGTACAGCAGGCTGAATGACTGAGGCCGAGATGTAGGCATCTGTGTGAAATTTCGTAGCCTCGCGGGCCCTTTGTGGTGGCGATGACTTGGCGTGGTTTCTCCAGCTGAGTGCCGCAAGGGTGTGCGGCGAGAAGCATAACACTATGAGGAAGTGCAAGGCACCCAAATAAGTTGGAAATTGCATCACGATGGCAAGGAAAAGAGATCAATGAGAGTGCATCAGTGTAGATTTGAACCTTTCCTGAATAGATGTCCTGGTGGTTGTCAAAGATGTTTTTTGTTTCATACCCCTCGAGTTTCATGGAGATGGTCTGAAAGGTGAAAGAGCAGAGAGAAGAGGCGAGAGTCAATACCGCTGTGGTAAGATGTTGGTTTGCGAAAGAAGAGAAGAAGCCCGTTTGCTGCAGGTCTGTATGCTCAATCTACAATTTGGAAGGACCAAAAGGTGAGAAGGAAGTGACGACTGATCCCTGAGAATTCTATAAGGTATTGGGACTCTTGTGTGCTCAAAGGGCAGATCAGCACAACTGTCCAGGAAGGCTTGGCAGCTTTGCGATACATGCAACCCAGGCTCTTTCTACTTGTTTTTGTTTCTACTCCGAAAAAAAAAATTCAATGGCTGCCTAAAAAATACCGATGTTGCAAAAGGTTCCAACGGGATGCCACTCAGAGTAGCATCATATTATCAGGAAAGCCAAGTCATGTTCATCCGTTTTGCGCTCTCGCATGCATTCTCAAATGCCCACGACCGCGTCGGTTACCGATGCAAAGAGGTAGTGCAAGCATCGCAGGCGAATAAGTGGTACCTTAAGCATTGAAAAATCTTGCCAAGACTTTAAGCCCTCCAAAGCAGAAAATTGTATGAGTCCGAATTCTGGCATTCATACATGGCTTGCATTCTCCCGTCACCATGTTATGGATTTTAAGTGCGTTGATAAAAGCTCAAGAGGTCTTCAGGGGTGGATCAATCTCTAAAACTAGACTCGGTAGGAGGGAGAGGAACTGACTTGCCAATGCGCAAACGCCGCTGCATGGTCCCCACTTTCTTTCGCTATCTCACGTGACCACAAGCTCCGACATTGGCAAAAAAGTTGGAGCTCCAACAAAGCCCGTCGCGATCACGACACGCAAAGCAGCTTTGGGGGTGTGTGCATACCACCCAAGAAAAAAAAAAAGAGTTGACAGCACAACCACCCACTGCCATGTTTGCCCGCAGCAGCGGCCGGGCTTTAGTCCGCGCCATTGACGCTTCCTCCCAGACCTCGATACCGAGCTTCCTCATTCCCGCCCTCCACCGCCCCTTCTCCGCCTCGACGGCCAACCAGTCCAAGCTCGGCCGCACGCCCATATCGATACCGCCTGGCGTCGAGCTTACCGTCAGCGAGCCCTGGCTCAAGAAGGATGCGACCAATTACAAGAAGATCTACAAGAAGACCGTCACTGTCGAGGGTCCCCTCGGCAAGCAGAGCTTAGAGGTGCCTGCGTTCATCAAATTTGACCACGATGCGGACTCGAGGAAAACGATGCTGAGCATCGAGAACAGGGAGGAGAAGAACCAGCGCGAGATGTGGGGTGCGTTAAAAAATTGCATCCATGATCTTTATGCGATGTGATTAGGTGAAAAAAAATGGGCGGCATCTCGCTAACTTGGAACGTTTGGTCACTGCAGGCACAACATGGGCATACGTTCAACGGTACATAATAGGCGTCTCAGAAGGCCACACGGCAGTCCTGCGCATGGTGGGAATTGGATACCGAGCGACCGTCGAAGACCGTCACGAGAAGGAGGAATACCCCGGCCAGAAGTTTGTGTGTCTCAAGCTCGGCTTTTCTCACCCGGTCGAGCTTGGATTGCCGCTTGGGATGAAGGCCAGCACTCCCCAGCCGACGCGTATCCTGCTCGAGGGTATCAATAGGGAGGAGGTCATGTCGTTCGCCGCCGAGTGCCGCAAGTGGCGTGTACCAGAACCGTACAAGGGCAAGGGTATCTTTGTCAACGACGAGACCATCAAACTGAAGCAAAAGAAAGTCAAATAGAGGCTGGGCGATCAGCTTGTGTGGTGCATTTGTATACTATGGCTTTGGGGACGAAAATATCTTGGAGCAGAAAGCTCCGTGTACCACTACCACTTTTGGTGCATATATGGCTGGGCTTCTTGTTGTACACCAGTGTTATATAACAGCGTTCAGATGATTTCTAATGTTTCCTTTCCTAGCGTCCGTTCCCAGAGCCTTCATCTGACCTAGTTCTTCCCCAAAACCTCCTGGACGGCTTTCAGCACCTTGTCATGCACAGCTGCCGGGGCGGCCACAACGCCCTTGTTTTCAGCGAGGGTTCGGCCTTTGCTAAAGTCGAGCCTCCTACCCTCCGTGTCGGTAACTTGTCCTCCGGCCTCACGTACTATCAGATCACCGGCAGCGTGATCCCAGATCTTCTCCTGGTAGGTCTTGCTCGTGGGCAGTCTGAGGTAGATATCGCCGGCGCCACGCGCGATCGAGCCATACTTGGCTTGCGAGTCCATCCTGACGCTGGGGTTGGTAATGCCCAGCTTCTGGGCAATCTGAGCCGCCTCTCCCTGAGACGAGTGGCCGGCCTCGACGCTCTCGCAAAAGGTCGCGCTGGCCATATCCGCCAGCGGCTTCATCGAGATATTCTTGACGGGATCGGCCAGCCCACCAGTCGTCAGCGGCCGGCTATTGGCGCCCTGTCCCAGGACGCCGGAGAAGAGCACGCCGCGGCCTTCGTCAGTCGCGTTGGTTCCCAAGTCTGCGGTCAGCGGGGCGCTGTCATCAACCGGTAGGTTCGGGCAGCCGAGGACGCCGACCTTGACGTCGCCGTCGACCATCAGACCCAAGCAGACGGCGTATTGGCCACCGCGCAGGAAGCCCTTTGTGCCGTCGATGGGGTCGATGGCCCATATCCTGCCCTTGTCGCCGCCTTTGCTCTTGCCCCTGTCGATCAGCTCCAGCATCTCCTCGACGCTGCCAATGGCTCCGCCCAGGGTCTTTTCCGCCTGCTCGTCGCTCAGCTTCGTCGTGCTCACCAGCTCCCAAATGGTCTTTTTGAGAGCCTCATCCTCGCGCAAAGCATCTGCCTCCTCCTCGGCAACGATCTCATCTTCGGGGAAGTTGGCCTTGAGGGCGGCGATGATGAGCGCCTGGGCTCCAAAGTCGCCGATGGTGACGGGAGACTTGTCGTCCTTGGAGACGGTGCCCTTGGCTTTCTCGTTGAAGACGCGCTTGGTCAGGATGGCGGCGCGCTGCACGGCCAGCTGCGCGACCTCAAGCTCCTTGGCATAGGTGGCCATCTTGATTGTGGTTGATTGGGTACGAAGATGATTGCCTAGGAGGTCGAGACGGGGTATGATTCTCGCAAGGAGGAATGCCAGTGCGAGAGCTGCAAGTGATGTCCAGATAAGAGGCCTGCTCAATAGGTGATGTCTCTTTGCTGTCTCACGTGTAAACATGCGATAGTGATTTTTTTGTTTATCCCCTCTTTTTATTCAATTCAGGCTAGGATAGGATGAGCTCAGGTCGGCAGTCGCTTTTTCAATTTCAACTGCAATAGCACCGCAGCGGCGGAGTTCTGGTGCCTGGCGATTGTTCCGACTGCCGTCAAGATTTAGGACCCCACGCTGTCGTCATTTCATATGCCCCGCGAAGGATATTACAGCAGCACGTACTCTGAGCGGCGGCTCGGCAGTGATTGCCTGAATTAATGTGGGGGCCGCGTGCGCTCCGATAGCGCCCGTGTAGCCCAACTTAGGCACTTTTGGTGTACGATACAGCATGATTTAACCTGTAACAGGTTCTAAACCGATGGGATCTTATTATTCCATATTAGGTTGAATTATCCATGTTGACAATAGTAGTGTAGTATCTTGGCCAAGGTATAGAGGCCACCGGTGCTTTGGCATCAGCACATCCTAAATGATGGAGGGTAGGTGGCAAGGTTATGCAGTTCTGTCTATAAAGGTGTGTGGGAGTTTCTGGCAATGCCGTTTGGAGCCATCCTCCATTTTGAGCTCATCAACTCCCAGTTGAGGAGGGCATAAACGTGAATGGAAAGGCAGAGAGAATTAGGAATACGATTGGGTTGGATCTTGGTTCTCGTGGACTTACTGCATGTAAACGGTACAACAAGTAACCTTTTTTGATCACAGCAGGCCTGGCGTCAACCTTCCCCGCATCTCGGTCACCATTCGCGATGAAAGTACGATTTTCAGGAACAGAAGTTCCGACGCAACCGGCCCGCGGCGAGATTTAAGTGCCCTTGAAATCGCGACTACCACCTGGCAGGCATGATTGATCGGCGCGAGCAAGGAAGAAAGGGCGTGGTGAGCGAAGCGAGCCCGCTGTAACCATTACAAGCATAGCGTATTCTGATCCCTGTGTTCAAGGCTTTTGGGGTTTTTAATGATGAACCTAAATCGGTCAAACTCAATGCTGAACTTTGGAGTCGATTTACTCTGAAAATATGGAATTGAGGTTATTCGGAGAAAATTGAACGGATCCATGGCATGCGCACGACTCGTAATATTGATGCCTACTATAGTACTCCGCTGTGGACTTCCGGGCATCTCGGCACGGTCGGGGTAGCTCGTAAGATGCCAATAATGTGTCGAAATCAGATGGTTTCTTCAAACAGACTTGCAAAAACAATGCAAATGGTGTTTTACTGTTGATAAAACTTGCCTAAGCCGGCCATTGAATACTTCGTACTTCGTTGGTAGGTAGGTACGGTACTTGATTGTCCAAAACACTGCGTAATCCCCGACTTCAATCGCCTGCACGGACCTCTTAAGGGTGACGTTTTCTCTCCCACATCAAGAAGCTGATCATGGGCTTGGTCAGCACACAGACACATACACCAGGGCGCGTCGGTCATTATTCACCTGAACCAATCCGATTTAGGTTCAAGGTTGATTCGTCGCTATGGAAAACCGAGGAATCTCATAGGTTCACGACCTCCCAAAAGGCGAGTTTATTAAATTCCAGGGTAGCATTCGTACCGACGTAGTATTCTGTCTACTGCAACCCAAGATCTGTGAATAAATCGACAGACAACAAAATCGGTGGCAAGGGCGGCAAAAGGGGAAAAGAAAAAAAAAATAAAGTTGTCCTCATCCATTTCCCTAAGTTTTTTGTGATCAGGATGCCTTGCCTCTCTTATCGGTGGTCGTTTGCTGTTCAAGCGAACCTTTATTCCACCCATCCCTCCGTCGTTCTCTAATACCGTAAGATGTTTGAGTAGCTCAGAAAGCTTCGCAACTGACAACCACCATACACCTTCGTACTACATATGAGCGGCAAAGATGGCTGAACACAACACCGAGTCCAAGGCATCGGCCCCCTTGGGAGCCGTTGTTTTTGCATTAGTTCTCTCCGCCGTAGTTGTTACACTACGGCTGTATGCTAGGGTCTACGCCAGAGCTTCACTTTGGGTAGATGATTATTTTACTATTGTATCTTTCTTTGTGATACTTGGAGCAGGCATAGGACTAGCAATGAGTAAGTAGCTAGACTTTTGATTCCTACCTAGGCTGCATATTAACCTTTGACATTTGCAACGACCAGTGACAGAGTTTGGTTTGGGAAGACATATTGAAGCCGTCTCCGATCATGATATTTTCTCATTTAAACGAGTGAGCCAAAAAAAGAATTCCACACCGCAAGGGATCTTGTGCTGGTACATCGTACTGAGATGCTATCATAGGCTCGTTTCGTCGCTACAGTTCTCTACACCGTTGGCCTCTTCACTGTGAAGATGACCTTCTTACTCCAATACCTAAGAATACTGGGTGATGAATGGCGCATTCATCGCAAATTCTTAGCCAGCACCCTTCTCATAGGCCTCTGGGCCATGTCTGAGTTCTGGGTGAATGTCTTCATCTGCATCCCAGTCGAAGGCATATGGGACTCGAGTGTTGCGACCTCATGCATCCCCAACGGGCCGTACCAATATGTTTATATTTCCCTGGACATCGTCAGTGCAATCGCCATATTCCTCTTCCCGATCATCTTCTTGCGTCACATGATGATTGGATGGCCGGAAGCATTTGTTCTGTCGGTCGTATTTACCCTTGGTCTATTGTAAGTACGGCAACTCTGCCGATCCTGACCACAGAAAGCTGACATATTATCGTCATAGTGTCGTGGTTCTTCAGTTTGTCCGGCTGCAATATGTCAATCTCGGCAGTGACTTCACCTGGAATTTCGCAGACCGGGCCGCGCTCATGATATCAGAGCTGGCCGTCGCAGTCTTGTGCACTTGCATACCCCTTCTTCACCCATTGGCGATGCGCTTCTGGCCGCAATGGTTCTGCACGATCAGGTATCTAAATGGCAACGAAAACAACCTGAAACCGCCCCTCTCCGAAGATACGGAGAAAGTTCATCACGTACAAACGCAGCACCACCAAATTACCCTCGGGACAAAAGACTCCAGCAGCAGCGGCTTAGGCTTTGGTCTCCCTCGCGAGGTGGCCGGGTCGCGCCAGAAGAACCGAAAAAACACGCCGTGCGACGCGCTCGACGATGTGCTCGGTTCACCGCCTCGCCGCGGAGACAGCGGCGACAGCGGCGACATGTCGGACGACATCATGGGTCTGCAGTCGGCGCTCAGAGGCCTGAAGCGCATCAGTTTCAACCGCAGTCAGAGCGACGGCGACGCCAGGAAGTTGTCTCGGCATCGGGACAGTAGGGAGCTGGCGAGACAGTCTCCACGACCGGACATTGGCCGGACGCGCACGTCGCCCTATATGCAATCGCCCACCTTGGGGTGGGAACGGGGAGGTTCTCCTGTAGACGTACAGCTGAAAAGCCCTACCGCCGTGGCGCGGCGGGCGAAGTCGCCGATGCAGATGACCAAGGGGAGGTTGACGCCGGTGGTGACTTCTAGGATGCCATCTTTTGGCGGGAATGAAAGCGAGGCAAGCCTGGTACTAAATTATGCTTCGGAGCAACAGCAGCAGCAGCAATGGCAGCGGCAGCAAGACCACCCACAACAACAGCAACAACGTCATTACCTTCATCATGACACGTTCTATAACTCGATATCAGATTCGAATTCTTCATACTACAACAAAAGGCTCCCGCCAGCACCGAGGCATATGGCAGGTGGTATTGACGTGTACGATGAACATTACAGGCTACGGCGAGATTCTGATGGATCGGCAAGGCTTGCGAGAAATGGCAGATTATAGTCATTGGTGTTCTGATGGATTGAAGAGAATTGCAGGAACACAGGGGTGAAAGTTGTAATCTTGCACAGTAATACAAATGTAAGATTCCGCCACACACAGATTCGTCTTTCTAATCGACTGCCGGTGAAGTTTGTTTAAAGTGGCCGCCTAGGTTGGCATTGGCCCACCCATAATCGAGCCGATTACTATTGAGGAGGATAACACGGACTATGGATTCGTCTGGTGAGAGTTGGTCTAGCCCCCTAGGACTGCATGCCTCAAATCAGGCCGGTCGCAATCGGCCAAGTTAATTAATTATTGCCAAGCCAGCTTTTCATGCTGCCCGGACCAACAAAACTGCGGACACCTGCATGGCAAACATTGTTCCGAAAAGTCTGGATGAGTCTATCACAACTCTTGTGGCCGTACTGCGCGGAAACGGATGCATTTGGCCTGGAGATAGGGAAGAGGGGGGGAAAGCCTTTGGGGGACATGGAACACTAAAGAGGCATTGGCCAGACCTGCTGCAGTCCTCCTATTCTGACGGGGCGTCGTCGATATGCGGGTGGGCAGTGGAGGGGTCTGTTGTGTACTGGACGAAAGCGGGATGAGATCTTGGGATCCTTTGCGGAGTACACACATCGTCCTACCTCTTTCTTCCACTGTTACATGGTAATATGTTGGCAAGCCTGAGCATTCGACTATCTCGGAACGGTAACTTCTTTTTCTTCTTTTTCTTTCTTTTTTTCTTCTTCTTCTTATCACTTTGGGTCGCTTGAACTGATATAACCGTTGGAGTTGACAGAGCCTGTTTTCTATGCCGCATTTTCCAGAAGCCCAGCTCACCGAGGACGACAACCTTGCAATAGCTCACCCACCTCCGAAGCGACTAGGCGTATTCGGTGTATCTCTCTCGCTAGGAATCCTGCATGCGGCATCTGCATATCTTATTTGCATGCCGTTGCGGTCCCTTTAGATGACAGTTAGTACGAAGTCGGCCGATTCCGTCTTTTCTGTCTTTTCATCTCATCTTGTGTTTTCCTTCCACAGAAGCTTAAAGTGGCTGTTTTGCGTTCATTCTCCAGTGAGCCAGAGTTGGGGGGCATCCCGATTTCGAAAAGACAAATCGGTGTGCCGGCGTCTTCTCCGTAGAACGTGGTCTCATTATTACCTCATATCATGCGCCCCGCATGCCCGTGGTGTAACGCAGCGTCAATCAGTTAAATGATGTTACACCTGGAAAGCTGAAGCAAATCACCGTATTTCGACCACCAAAACTTCAAGGGTCTATCTTGTGGGACCCACGAGGTTTGGAGGTTGTTCCATGGTAGCTTTCCATCCCCGCTGCTATAATACAGTATATCCCAACATACCTGCTTGGCAGACACTACCACAGCGGAACGCGGATGGATGGATGATTATATTCGATTGCAGGGTGGATAAGGGGCAAGGAAATAAAGCGCAATAAAATCTTTATCTTTATCCGTTGATTCGACTTAAAAAAGTGCTCCTGCTATACCTAGAAATCCGGGCAGTTTTCTCTGGCGGATGGAAAGCCGCTGCCCTTTGCCAGGATGACAAGCAGCAACTACACCCAAACGGGTAGTGATCGTCAGTTCAGCAACACAGGAATATTCACAAGCAGGAAATTTCAACTAGTCTAGGCGACTGCAGGGCCCTTGGCTTCGGGCCAGATCCCCGGAAATATGCAGGTTTTATTTCTCTGCTGGGATAAGAGACAACCAGAAAAGCTAAGGGTCTGCGGGCCCTCAATAATGCATGCTTGCTCTTGCCCAATGGCATCTTGGCATCCTTCCTCCCAATGCCAACATGCATAAACCCACTATTCCCTACATAGCCATGAAAGATACCCCGGCTCGCAAAAGAGCGTGGGTGTTTTCCGCGGGGAGGAGTGCTCCTCTTTTGTAGCTTACAGCTGCTGGCAGACGCTTACTTGTCTCTATGTGGAAGGCTCTCACGCCTGCATATGTAGCAGGCCTTTCCCACCCGCTTTCTTTCTTGTCTTTTACTTCCCCCCTTTTTGTCAAAAACGAATTTGAGATGGCTTAGGTGTCTACCACACCGGTTGAAGTGGGCGAAACGCAGTCGTATCACTGAGGACATTGCCGTTATTAGACGTGCTCGTTCCAGTGTTTACAAACCCTAGAAGGGAAAAAAAGAAAACAAGAAAAAAAAGAAAAAAAGTCGTCGACACAAGACCAAAGAACCGATTCAGTGTGAGCCCTCGTCAAGAATTACGGAAATCTGCCGTTGCTCGGTACAAATCGCTTCGGCAGCTGCGAGGTTTTTATACTCGGAGCCGCCAACCGATACACCCACAAAATCATAAAACCATCGACAACTCGTACGACGTGCTTAACGGCTTGAGCGGAAGGGAAGAGTCGGGTCCTTAACTGGCACACTGATTAAAGCCCACCTCACCCAGACGAGAAAGATGTGTGTCCAGGTCAACCTCTTGTTTACCTGCGGACATCGCAGTTTCGATCGGATCGACAACTGTCGCGATTTGGGGGTAAAATGCTTCGGGCCATCCTCTAAGCACCGAGACACGGATATCGAGGGGGAATGCGAGGAGTGCACCAAGAAGCACTCAGACACGAATAGTGGAGTGCTGAAAAAAGACCCATGGGGGCGAGACAGTCCCTGGTACAGCAAACAGAACGGCGAAACCCACTCCAAATAGCTTCCATCCGGGTAGCTAACCAACAGGAAGAGGTCTCGGATTGGCAACGCGAAGGGCTGTTTCTGTATCTCTGTGAACTATTTGGATTTTGGGCAGGTTGCGAGAAAGTTTTAGGGAAGGGGTACAAAGGCATGATAAGGACGAATCGTAGATATTTGTGGTGTAAAGGGGTTGTTGGAACAATGTGCCTGGAAGCTGTCAAATTGAGTGTTAGATGGCAATTCGCTACTGTGCCCCCCAACGTCTGTTTCTGAGAACCTTGGTGAATCACGTGATGTCGCGGCAACATCGCATCGATGCCTGCCTCTTGCGTCATCTCATGGTTTGGGCTGCGCTTAACCAATGCTACCTCCCTTTCTGGCTAACAAATTCTACAAGGCTCTCTTCAGCTTCATCTAACTGCATCAAGGTTTTTTTTCTGATCTGCTTTTGACTGCAGTAATCTCAGCAAATATGTTGCGACCTCCTTGACTACAAAGTCTTTTTTCTCACTCTCATCCGCGCAAATCCGAAAGCAGACTGTAGGCGATGGCGGGTACACGGGGTAGAGGCCGCCCCGCCGCCGGTGCTCGTCGCACAACACGCTCCCAGGCCCAGGCAACTCCATCGTCATCCGGCTCCGGCGCGCGAGCGGTGCCGAAAGAGTACCGTCAACTGCTTCGAGAAGCCGGCGTGCATGCACCCCGGCCCGTGACCGAAGACGGCGAACCGCCGCCCAAGAGATTGCGCAGGCCGGGACAGAGAGTGTCCAGACCGGCAGCCAACGAGACACCGATCGCGAAAGCCGAGCCTGCAACTGCCTCCAAGTCGAGTACTAGCGCGCATATTAACCTTCCTGAAGATTCCGAACCTTCTGATGAGGACCTCGAGTTCGAGGATGTCGCTTTGCCTGAGCCAACAATACAGACTACATATCTAGACTCGGAGGAGGACCAGTCAGACAGTGATAATGGACTTGGCGACGTCGACTTTGGTGCTCTGCCCGGTGATGATGATCCGATCACTGGGAACGACGGTGTTCTTCGGCTGGAGATCTCAACCCAGCCATCTACATCCGCTAGTAAGAAGGGCGTGGTTAAGCGCAAGCCGATCAGCAAAGCGGAGCGAGAAAGAAGGATTGAGATACACAAGATGCATATATGCTGTCTACTCGTACATGCAGCACGCAGGAATCGCTGGTGCGATGATGCAGAAGTTCAGGCCCTAGTCCGTCCTCTTCTGTCAGACAAGATAGTGGATCTGTTGAATCCGCGAAAGAATCTGTCCCAATTCGGGCGGTCAGAATCCCTGAAAGACGGGGTACAGCAAGCCCGCATTCTTTTCAATTCTGCATTCAAAGTGACAGAGCGTGGTCTTAGGCGGGCTTTGTGGGCCGAGGACCCTTCGCAGCTCGCAGACGTAGGTTTCCCAGTCACTAGAGGCTACATAGTTGGAGATGGGACAGTTGTTTGGCTGAGCAAAGAAGAAAATTCTTGCTGACATCTTGACAGTATCAGCTCCCAGACGATTTGGACTCTGCATTAGACAAGAAAGAGTTTCGCAAATCTGCAAAATACCTGGACGGTTCTAGAGATGTTGGTGCACAGCTATTCTGTGCACTCTTACGGTCTGTTGGCGTCCAGGCTCGCTTGGTGTGTTCTTTGCAACCGCTCTCGTTTGTTTCTGGAGCCCCGACGTTGCCAAAACCACGGCCAAAGAAAAACATCAAATCACAGAAGCCCCGTCCCATGGCCGATTATGACTCTATGGTATACAATCCTCCATCTGCATCGAGCCCAAGCTTCTCCGCAGCCCGTCGGCTTGGACACCCAAATGCAGCCGACTATATTCCACCTCCTATGCAGCCAAAAGCTTCAAGTACCGCTGCTACAGATGTGCAATCTCATAAACCTATCAAGGGCGAATCGCCGTTTCCGGTATACTGGGTCGAGGTACTAGACGAAGCCCATCAAAAATGGCAACCAGTCGATCCCCTCGTCACTTGTTCACAGTGGAAGCCAGCAAAACTGGAGCCTCCGTTGGTCGACAAACTCAACTGTCTTACATATGCCATTGCATTTTCCTCGGACGGTGTTGGACGGGACGTGACGCGGCGGTACGCCAAGGCCTACACATCCAAGACGCGAAAGATGCGCGTTGACAATCCTCAAGCATCATTCACAAACCCCGCCGCTCTAAATGGTGAGGAGTGGTATGAGAAGGCCATGAGCTTTTTTCGTAGGCCCTACGGGATTGTGAATGATCTTGACCGCGTCGAAGAGGCCGAGCTCAATGGTACTGCTTCCCGCGAGCCTATGCCTCGCAACGTGGCCGACTTCAAAGACCACCCGGTGTTTGCCTTACAACGCCATCTGCGACGAAACGAAGTTCTTGTGCCCGACGCCAAGTCTTCAGGGACTGTTGCAGCTGGAAAGGGTCAAGTCGAACGTATCTATCGACGACGAGACGTGCGAATTGCTTGGTCTGCTGATAAGTGGTACCGACTAGGTCGTGTGGTCAAGTTGGGTGAAGAGCCTATCAAGTATCTGCCCAAGCGGCCCAGGCCGGCCGGAAGAGGCCGGATGGGCAGGTTCGATAGTGATGATGACGAAGAGGATCCTGTCTTGGGCACAGGTGGTAGTGCTGCAGGTACGCCAATCTTCTCCCAGGATCAAACAGAGCTATTCGTTCCAGATCCAGTCCGAAAGGGCAAGGTTCCGCGCAACAAATTTGGCAATGTGGATGTCTTCGTCCCCAGCATGGTGCCTCGTGGAGGCGTTCATATCAATAACGACCTGGCTGCGAGGGCCGCCTACATTCTTGGCGTGGATTACGCTCCTGCACTCACAGGCTTCGAGTTCAAGGGGAGGCAGGGTACAGCTGTTCTGAAGGGTGCGGTCGTGCCCAGTGAGAGCGAAGAGGCCATCATGGCAGTCATTAACGGGATTGAAGAAATGGAGGCCGACGCCGAGGAGGAGCGCAGACAGCGACGCCTGTTGCGGATGTGGAGTAAATTTCTCAAGGTTCTTCGCATCGATGAGCGGGTGTATGCTGGCTTTGATCCGTCAAAGGCCTCTAATCAGAGTATGATGGCCCCCAAGGACAAAGGAAAGCAGGCGGAAGAATCCCGACCCGAGGCTGCTACTGGCCACGGTGGGTCGCATGTGATCACAGAGGAAAATGAGGAAGACGGTGATGACATGGGTGGTGGATTTATGCCATCAGCCAACGACGATGATGAGGATATGGGAGGTGGTTTTTTGGTCGACTAGGCGCAGCCGATTGTGAGTAAAGCGCCTAGCATTCATATTGCAATGTGACGCCGCATGTGTCAAACCATGCTCACTTACTATAAAGGTTTCGCACAATGGTTTTCTTTCATGAGTTGTATAAATTGGGTAATGGCAAGAATTGAAAACATCCCATATTGATATAATCACATGACCGTTTGTGTCAAAATTCAGATTCTGCTGCTCTTTGTTCCCCGAATTTTGGTGCCACATCACAGACGCATACAACTCCTTTTTTGAATGTGGTTTTGTTGTGATGAGAACATAGGACTTTTGTTTTTATCATAACTTCTCTCCTTGCTCTTTAATGTAAATCTTTATTATCAGTTGGTTTTTAGTTCCAAAATCTTGAGTACGCTTACTTATCGTCAAGCCACATACAATTTCAACCAAAGGAACTTGTTACAATAACAACAACACTAGACGCACTCATATGTGTCCTCGCATATGCCGCCTCAACGGCATCTGCTGACTTTACCAGCAAGGCGGAGCTGTGGCGTGCAGCAGGATACGACCGGTTGTTTGAGCGGTGGGACGTGACCACCTCCGTAAGCGCCTTCACGTTGGTGACGAGGCGACAATTGGCCGGCGAGACTGGGCCGCAAGTCCGTCACAGTGAGCAAATGCTCAATCTGAACACCTGTGTTGGAGTAGATAACGGGCAGTTGGTTCGGGCCCAGGGGTAAGTTGACCCAATTCGATTTCCAGTCGCGTAACACATTTTATAAGGTCTAATGTCGGGACGAAAAGAAGAAGAAAAGAAAAAAAAAATAGTCGCAATCGTATAAGTATCGACACGGGCTATTCCGTCACCTCAAGAATCTTACCAAG
Source organism: Pyricularia sp. CD86 (assembly GCA_031306095.1). Lineage (NCBI taxonomy): Eukaryota > Fungi > Ascomycota > Sordariomycetes > Magnaporthales > Pyriculariaceae > Pyricularia > Pyricularia sp. CD86. The sequence goes on along the minus strand of JAVHJQ010002927.1, from coordinate 12,550 downwards.
AAAGCTCAGTGAGCATGGAAAGCCGGATGGTGCCATGGCTGGTTCGGGGGAACAAAAGTTGTGGTATTCGTACGACATGCCAGAGAATATCAACAACAAAGCAATCCTCACCTGCAACTGCGCTGGTGAAGGTGGTCAACCTTCCAGCCTGGATCTCGGTATGTCTCCGAGGAGATTTTCTCTAAAAACCTCTCTATTTTTGTCATCCGTGATGGGATTTTCTGCTGCACCTGCTAATCATTATCCAATGTGACCCGTGCAGACAAAGGCATCTACATGAGCGATCATGAGTCCGATAATAGGAGGTACTGTAACCGCAGAAATGGCAGAGCCAGTGGTGGAGGGGGCAGTGCGGAGTATTATTACAGTGAGCAGGATTAGAACGAGCACGACTTCGCGGTCCAGAAGGATGGCGAAGAAAAACGCCATCAGGCAGAAGCGCTCTCTTTTCCTCTCCAAAGACTCCTCGAAAGGAATGCGGAGACTTCAAAAGAGCTCCATATGGACAAGGCCTGTGCGGACTGGCGGGTAGTCGACGAAAGCTCCGGCAAGCGTATGCCCCACGCATACTGCACGGTACAAGGCATATCTAAGAGCACTCAGCTGTTGTATGCTGTATCGAAGCTCGATCTTGACAACTGCTTGGTCAACGACAATGGAACTCTGAGATTCCAAGGACTGTGAGTACAGAAGTACATTTTTGTTTCCCTCATGGTACGTCCTATAAAATAAAAAAAGAAGAAAAAGAAAGATAACTGATATTGAAACGTCTTCACTCGGAAGCGGCAACTGCACGCGAACCTGCGATTCCTTCTCCGGCACGAGCGGCAAGACGGAGGGGACGACGCGCTGCAAGGCCGATCTCGCCATACCCAACTCCTCCACCATGGTCTCGATAATGGACAAGCTCGACGTCGAGGGCAGGTTCAAGTGGAGGAACCACTCGCTGTCCTGCCTCCCCGGCGTACCCCTCGACTGGGCATGAAAGAACTTCCTCCTCTCCGGGGACGCGCCGGGTGTCATCTCGGCCGACTGTCCCGCCAACCTCGGTTCCGGCGGGAATGTGCGGATGACTATCAACCTCAGCCGCTGCATCGGGCTCAACGCGACTGAGCCTGGGTGGCCGATTGCGAAGAAAGAGTGAGTTCTTTTTTCATATATATCTGTTTCTCGTGTTCTACCTGCCCCATTGCTTCAGTTGGACTGTATACAAGGAAGTTGATCCGGTGGCTGACCATGCTGACATATCACGCAGCAGCAATGCGTTCGAGTATTGCAAGGACTGCGAGCTCAACTGGAGGAACGACACCACCAGATCTCAGCAAGGCAGCAAGACAGAAGTCAAGTCGGCAGTATCAACGTGTACTTGCCGGACCAAGATCGCCACTGTATTCCTACAACGCCCAACACTTTTCATCCTACTACAAGGTTAGTGACTTACACGGCTACACCTACAATCATCAATTTTTTTTTTCCTCCTTCAGTTCTGTACCCAAGACTGCAAACAGCCAACCATTCACTTCCCTGGCAGAATCACATTGACTGGTCGCCTGATACCTTTCGCCCGGTTTGTCTAAATGGAACCGTGGATGGGAACAAACTTATGCACAACGATCCTTGGACAAAGGCCGACGAGTGAGATTCCGGCCGCTCTCACCGATTAAATGCTTCTAGATTTATACTAGGGACTGATTGTGGGTTCTAGTTTGTTTCACTGTAAGGCAAAGAAACAAGGTCTGGTGGTTTGCAAAGGTTTACTAGGGTAGATTGAAACATTAAGATACAATGAAGCGCTCCATAGATACTCGGAAAATTCAAAGCCATTTTTTTGTCATGCTCATAAACGCTTTTCTGTCTCTCCAACTTGGAACTATTTGTGCTTTTAACAGTGCGCCACCCAGCAGTCACAAAACAACTTGGTCTGCTACGTAATCATACATCGGCCTCACGAGATCCAGACAGAAATGAAATCTCCCTTTGCAACGGTCAGCTTAACCAGCCTGTTCGTTGGTGTCTGGCCTCGGTGTCGAACCGTGGCCCGTACCAGGCCTACTCTGCGAGCGCTTGAGCTTGTTTTTGCCTTTGGGATCGAACAAGCTTTTGACGCGACGCAGTCTCGCCCAGCGCTCCTTGTCCTTTGCGTCCCGCGTCGCTTCGTCCTCGTCTTCGTCTTCATTGTCCCTTGTCGAGTCCGCAACATGGTGGCCGCTCGTGGTCGGCCGCACCGGCGTGGTAGGCTGTGCAGGCGTCTTTTCCGTGGATGCAGGCTGCCCACCGACACTCTTGGAGCCTTTATGTCCGAAAAGTCTATTTGTACTCCTATTGCGGAGGTATGCGTCGTTCTTGATCACTTGCACCATCACCTCCCAGCCGGCTGGGCTAGGCGACTGTCCGGCCTTGGACTTGGACGATGTCCCGGCTCCTGTGCTGCGCTGGGCGTGGCCGTTCTTCCAGGGGCAGAAGTCGCGATGCTCCCTGAGGGGGTCCAGGTGGTCCATCATGGCGGGGACGAGGACGGCACCGGTGGTCTGATCGACTTCCTTGCTCTTGAACATCCAGAGACCCAAGCGGCGGAGACAAGTGTGGCAAGAGGCTGAGTTCGGAACGGCGCCGATCTTGGGATTCTCGAGTCCTTGCCAGCCTATCACGGCAAGTGCCAAAGCCGTCCGGTTCGGTGCAGCTGGTTGTGATGCTGGTGGTGGAGGGTCGCTGAAGAAAGTTGGAGGTAGGTTATGTAGGATTGCATCCAGGTCAAGCTTCTCGGGCAGTCGTAGATTAAACTCGTAGGGTAGAAAATCCTTGTGAGCGCAGAGCTCGTCGTAGCGCTTCCGAAGCGCCTCAAGTGCCACTGCAGGGTTCGCAAGCGGTAGTCGGATGAGATGATCTATAATGAAATTGAGGGTAATCAGTCAGTCGTCCATTCCCTTCCCACCACACCAACATGGCCAAGTCTTACCATCGCATCCACGTTCCCTCCAGAGACAATCTTCTTGATGAGCAGTGACCATAAGCTCGGCATACTTCTCCACCAGGGCATCCTCAATCTCAGAAGCAACAAGAACCGGAACCTCCTTGCCCTCAACCTCCTTACGGTTCAGCTTGACGACCATCTCCTTATTGCAGAGGGTGCAGCGCAGGCGCTCCTTTCCCATACAGACCCAGCCCTTTTTGGCCCACTCAACCTCGTTGACGCGGTCGGGTTTGGGCGTCCAGTCGGTCAGCTCCTGGAACGTGGCCAGGCGCTTGATGAGCTGGTCCCGATCCCCGGGGCAGTAGCGTGGGGTGGTGAGCGGGGTCTTGTCCTGAGCAATCGGCCCATTGCGTATGTTGGTTTTGCCGCCAGGCGTCTTCCTCAACAGAACGGTAGGCAGACCTGGTGCGGTGATTGTAGGAGCCCTGCCCAGGGACGAGGTACAGTCTGCGGTTGGGGAGGAATCTGGAGCGCCCACCCTACGGCGCTTGAGGAGATCAACCTTGTTGGAACTGGAGATTGGCATATTTTGATCCGGATCGGAGGCGCTGTTGTTGATGGTTGTCGAGGTTCGGGATACGGATGGAGAGGGAGAGGCGACAGGTCGTGTGTTTGTGTCGGTCGAAGAGGGGGAGGATGGTCTTGCGCCGATTCCCTGCAGGAGGGCGTTGAACTTCCGCTTTGTTGCGTTCATTGCGACACTGTTCAGTAACGCAAGGCCTCTATGGGCAGTATTCCAAGATATTTTTGTTTGGTACCCGGCTAATGTTTGTTTCCGGGGCGGGCAGTGGCGGAAATGGTAGCAAAGGGAGTGGAATGCTCCAATAACAGAGTCGATGGTTCAAGTGAATGGCTTGCTTTACAAACCGTCATACAAGGGTGGGACGATTCTAATCAATGTTGCAACGGAAAACTGAATGTGGAGACAGGTGCTGGGTGGCTTAATATGAATGAATTGGGGTATTCGTGGCTGACTTTTTTCCTCCCTTGGTTGTTGAACCTTTTTTTTTTTTTTGCTGATTTTCACGGCCTGAGCTGCACGTCGGCGTTGTGATGGCAACGACGAAGACGTGGTCGGGGCGCTGGCGCGATTAAGCAATTCCGCAAAGCACGGGCCCCTGCCGGTCCTACCTTGTACCTGGTCAAACCCCACTCTACCCGCCTAGAGCCTGGAGCCCACCCATGTCTTCCCCTTTTAAACATAGAAAAGTTGAACCTGACGACCACCAAAGCGAAGTTTCCATCCAGCATATCAATAGCTACGAAGTAGCAAAAACGGCATTAGAATACTGTCACTTGGATCAATTTGATTGCGTTAAGCGCCATCTCTTTTGGGTCTAATTCTCACCTGATCTCGAGCCGTAGGGCTGAAAACACTTTGAATGAGGCTGTCTGGCTGCATGCTAGCCTTGTTATGAGACATCACACTAGTCGCTTTTCGAAGATGTTGAAACTAGAGGTTGTTGCACACGGCAAATTCTCGATGGTCTAGAACCAACAAGAAAACACATGTGCTAGCTCAGAAACTTGGAGAATTGGTACATATTTGAACATCTCCGAGGCTATATACTGTCTCTTGCCATCTAATCTTGCAGTGAATGACCACTCCAGGATCTATTCAGCTTAATCGTCTGTTCGTGGTCGTGATAGGTGACCCCTTTGGCATCTCCGCACCTGGTGCCGCTCGTTCATGTTGATGCACCCAGAGCCGGAATGAGCTCCGGTGGGCCCTCGTATGTTTAGATGTCTCCAGGCATCAGTACGATGCGCTATGATGCTTCAAAGCTGCATGCCCAGTCGAGATTTATCCACCCCGATGCTGCTGATATGTATATGAACACATGGTCTCGGTCCTAACGTCACTCAAAATGCTGCTGCCAATATCTTTTTCTTCTATTCTACTGGGCTTCATACTGAAAGGTGGGCCGAAACTAAATAGTGTCCAGCATTTTTGGAGACCAAATACAAACTCTTTTGGCCGAAAGCTGAAATGCAAATGTGAAAACACCAACGCCAAGACAAAAAGGAAACCCAAGCAAAAACACGGTGACCTGAATCGGATCAGATGTAGCGATTGCAAATTGTAGGCAGAAATTACCAACATCCAGCATCCCAAACCGTTCCTGACAGCTCAAATGGCGAGCATGTATCTTTTCCTGCGGCCAGATCAAGACCGCCCGCAGCCAACTTTTCGGTATGTATTGGGCGCTCGATACAACTGCTCGGTTTAGAATCCCTTTACAGCTCCTTGGTGAGAATATCGGTCAGATCCTGCAAGATATCTCTCGACCTCAAGCCCTCATCATGGCTCTTCATGATCCAATCAATGACTGACGCCGGCGAGCGCAGAATCGAACCGTTCGTGTGTGCGTCACCCAGGGAGAAAAACTTCTTTTCGTGGCGCGAGGAAGTGTGATCACGAGAGAAGATTCTAGTCTCGAGGTCCGAATCTGCGCCTCGGTGGTTGCGCATGTTCTCCATGAGGTTGATGTAGCTTTTGCGCCAAGGTTGAGACGAGCGACGCTCCTCCGTCTGCAGCGCGCCCGACATCTCCTGGTGTTCCACCACATCCAAGGTCTCCTTCCACTCGTAGCCCGGAACGTCGAGAGCATAGGTACCTTCTTGAGGCAGCCAGGTCCACTTGGCGTCCAGGTGTCCAGTGGTTCTGGAGACCCGCTCGGGCTCCTGGTCTGCGAAGCGTACAGAGTGTCGTTTGCTGTGGCTGCTGTTTCGCCTCTTCAAGATGCCGGGTGCTGAAGTATCGGTTCCTGGTCAGCAAATACAACCGCAAAAGTGAGGCCAGTATCATATCACCACATGAAGACACTAACCACGACGAGGTTCATCCTGCTGTCGGGCTGAGGAGGTCGTTGGAATTCCTGTTCGGCCGCGGGCCTGGTATGCCTCATCACGGTGGAAGAAAGCCGAGAGATCATCGAACTCAAGCTGGCTCCAAGAAGAGCGGCGGTTTTGGGTTCGATACTCCATCTTTGACCTGGAAAGATTGAGCTGATGTAGACAAATGGAAAGCTGTAGCTAATGCCAGTCGAGATGGATGCCTGCAGCTTGGGAATCGTTCGGTGGTCCTTGTTGGTTGTGAACAGACGAGACGAAAACCCAATTGTAGGCTGGCTTCCCCAAAGATATATCCTCAGATTCTTAAGCAGGGTGACTTGGATTCAGATGTGAGAGTTTAGTAAAAGGTGAGTTCGATCTGAAGATAACTGGGTGAATAAGGTAGTGGGAAGTAAATAAATAACGACCTGGTCGCGGCCTCTTAGACAACCAGATGCCATAGCATTCACCAGAGCCCGAGTCACCTCAGCGCGTCCATTCACAGAAATCTATCACATTCAAGAGAAGTGGGTCCCCAGACCACAATATCTGATTGTTTGTCACGAGAGCAAACTTGGGCAAACAGCCTTTAACACAGGTGGTTTGGTACTGCTGTTGGGTATAGCTCAATCACGAAAAAATAGTGGAGACGCATCTATCATGGAGCCTTCCAAAAGGTACATTCAGCTAGGATTATAGTAAGCAAGACATTCAGGAGACCGATGGGTATTTATAAACAAAGGGGGCTCAGAGAAGCTATCTGCGTAACTTGAGAACAACGGCTTACCTAAGTGTAGCAGAGGCATTTGCTAACTGATAAATGAAGACAGGCTGCAAGTAGACTTTTGATGTTGCTGAGGTGCCTGCATGGCTCGATCTTGTATCATTCTTTTTGACGGTAACATTTTCTTGAGATTCCCAGTGTTAGCCATGATGAATTATGTGTGGCCTCAGCTTCAAGGGCCTCATTGGACAGGTAGGTAGGGAAGAAGGAGCTAGAAAAAGGAGTACGGCTAGATGGTGAATAAATACATAAGGACCATGTATCGAATTTGTGTGCTACATAATGAACAAATTGTGTTTTTAGAACGTCGTACTTACATTCGGTTGGACTTGAAGTTCATGAAGATGCTCTTGAGATGCGATAGGATAGGACAATAGAGTGATCCGTAGGATTGGCCACACGGTGGGGTCAACGGCACGCACATAAAGCTGGGGCTGAAATCAAGAGCATGATTCGCCTGGGGAGAATCCCATGATAACGACTGGCCATTGCAGGGTTCTACGTTTCATGTGGGGCTCGTCAATACCACGCGAGCCCCCCTTGGCATCGATCAACTTCAACTCTCGTCTACCACGGACAAGGAAAGCTCAATACAAGCGAGCTGCCTCACACAAGTTCCTTCCTTGATCACCCCCAACGAAGGTTTGCAATTTAATTTAGGGATCATAGAAGTAAATTAATAGTTACAGTACCCCACAGGTCACAAAGTCTCTCTTGAAATCAATCACGGAACAAAAACACAACCCCGCGACGATTGATCTGCTATTATTTACTGTACTGTACTGTACTGTACTATACGTGGTAGTTCTAGTCTAGATCTAGTAGATCAAATCTCCTTTTTGGGACCCAATCCAGGCCCCCCAGGTGGTCAAGGATTGAAACAGGTCATTTCATGCCTTGAGCAGGTTTGTGTCTTGTTATTGAGGGTGCAACAATAACAATAGAAAGATCCTGGTGTCGCATCTGCGTTGGCTTTTGGTCTCAGCCGCTGGCTTCTCGGTGGCCCTCCAATAATGAAACGCCTTGTCACCGGCCTGCTGAGGGACCCTCGTGGTTGCTGGTGCTGCTTTTGGTTTTACTGACACTCACTCCCGCTTTTGTACAATCCAACGCAGCGCACCTGGCTTCCCCCTCCTCCTCCTTTGGGGAAACATGGCTCAATTTAACATGGTTCGCTTGCCATTT
>JAVHJQ010002924.1:15670-26384 GCA_031306095.1 Pyricularia sp. CD86 | reverse complement strand
CCCCTCTGGTAGACCGACAAGTTTTCTCCCTTAGTATTCAAAAAAGATCGGTTTTCTTGTAATACCTTCAGACCAAGTTCGCCCTAACCAGCGACCTTTTGACTTTTTGCGCCCTTCATTATTGTCGGTGTTTTTGGGCCACGATGCACGCCACGCTACAAAACGAATGAAAAACCAACAAATTAGCATTTAAAACAAAAGTTGCTTACTATACTTCGCAACTTACCATCGTGCTTTGCTTGATCTCCCCAACAGTAACCATCCGCTACCCAGCAAAAGTTGAACATTGAACATCGTTGCGCGCTCAATCGCTATCCGTATCAATGAAAGGAATTAGTATCTTAGCTTAATATCGCAGTTTTATAATCTTACCATGCATCCAACGATCTTGTCTTCCCCGAAGAATTCTCTAGGAGTTTTGGTGCCGGGAGGGGGCGTCGCGGCTACTAAAACATCCCCAGCTATAAAAACAAATGTTACCAAGTTTATAAGCTGCATGTTTTTTTTCAGGATCAAATACAGTAATATAACACCGTAAAAGCTCGGCAAAGGTTGTACGATATTGAAACAAGCTGAACGGGGAAAAACAAATAATAGAACAGGAAATTGGATAATTGAAGAATTTATAATTTTGGTACAAATAGAAGAAACTCTAGTTTCTATTTGTATTTGTATTAGATTCTATTTTACATACGGGATATTGACTCTGAGAATAACTACAATGGATGGTCCCATCCTATTAAAAAATTCGGCGTTTTATTTTTAGTACAATCGCATGAACCGGCATGAATCGCCACAAAGCACATGAATGTCCATTAGGTACATTTATGTCTTTCAAAATGCGTTGCGTGTGACGATAATCACAGCTGGTCAACCCGAATAATGCCCGCACCACTTGCGCCATGTGTGCTGGTACGTGAGCCCAGTTGTGGTGGAATTAAGGCAGAATAGATGTCCGCGGGCCGTCCAGTCTATATTCAATCATAAAAATATTTCATTCGAATTCCCAAATAAACTTTTTAAATGCACTCAGAGTCATCTAGGTTGGAAAGCCCGGCAACGTTTGAGCCGGGAAACCTTGCCGACTGGGCTGGGAGATTTGGTCAGGAGCAAGCAAGACATGCTCACTAAATACTGCGGGCTTGACTCGTCAGCAACACCTCGGCGAGTAAACACAGCCGCGCCGATAATCCTACGACGGCTTTGCAAGGTGGCTGAATCGATTTATGGGAGACCGACGCGGATCTCGCGGGGACTTATCCGTACATAGCTGATGATGCGACCTTCGATAAGCAGCAGGTCGCCCGCACGTCAGGACTGAAGGGTACAAAACCGCTCGGTTCGGTACTTGGTCTTCCAGCCCTCTCGGACAGCGTGCCACCATTGCTGGCGTCGTCCAACATGCCAACATGCCATGGCTTTCCGTAACAACGCTTTCGCAGAGATCACCATGGAGACGATGGGAATCATTCTCGGGCCCAACGTCCGCGGAAGCATTTACATTTCTCCGGTTGGAAATAAATGGTCACGCATAAAAACTTCCTTGTCATGTTCGCCGAGGGTGCCTTTTTTTTCGCCGATCGGCCCCAACCCTTCAGACTCGGTGACAAATCTCCGTGATTAGTTCAATAACCACAAGGCGAATATTACCTGGCCCAGCAACCGACTTTCCAACGCCTTGTCCCTCAGAGTGGCAACTCCTTGCAGATTGCCTTGACAGTGACATGGCAGGAAGTTCCTGTGAAGAGGATGCTTCAAAACCCCAAGGGCTCTGAAGAAGTGCTTGAAATTCTCAAAAGTGCCTAATTTATCTATAAGGCCCTTCTTACCTATAAAGCCCTTCTTACCTATAAAGCCCTTCTTACCTATAAAGCCCTTCTTACCTATAAAGCCCTTCTTACCAATATTACCGCATCGTATCTTGAGCGAGATGATGGACTCTATGTGAGCGCCAAGCTTGCGGGATAAAAACACAAAACGGCGACTTTAATTTTAAGATTTTCTACGCAAGTACAGGACATGGACCCTGTACTGATATGATACTCTTGAATATCCTATCGAGCCTTCGTTAAAACGTTGGCATTGACGATTAGAGCCACTGAACCCGCCTGATTCCGCAAAAGAATACGTCCACTTCACTGACACAAACAGTGGCTGGTGAGGCACATGGTTGAGTCACAAGATTGAACGCAGTATGATTATTTCTGGGGTCTAGCGTCAACACAGTGGAACTTCTTTTGGCAACTCTGCGTCGCCCTCTGATATATGGGTGGTAAAGTCTGACGGGTTCTGTCCGGTGATGGGCTAGAGCACTTCTCCTCAATGAAAACCAGAAACGGTAGGAGTGTGAGTTTCGGTCACATCAAGCGTTGAGTGATGTAGAAATGAGCAAAGACTAGCACCTCGACAAAAAAGGTGTAGAATCCCAGAGGACGCTTAAGACCTTTCCATGCTTCGACTGACGCCCATTTGCCGACAAACTCTCGTCAGCCGGACGGAAACCAGAAGCCAGGGCTGCAAAAACACATATTTATGACATTTGTTTGAAAATTTGGTAATGGAAGCCTGTTAGGTTTTGCAGCTTGATAACCTAGTTGGCAAGGTATTGATAGTTGTCAAATGCGTACAGAATCATTACTGGCATTCCCGGAAAACACCAATCACAACGCCCTCAACACCCTCCGCTACTAGCAAGATTGAAAGCTGGAAACGAATGTGCTGAATGTGCACCATCGCTTGCCATCAGCGATCAAAGTATCAAATCGTCATTGCACGTTCGTTAACGAAGATCCTCATTCATTATTTCTCATGTCTCAACTCCCAAACAACTCATTTTTTCAACCTACATCCACGCACGCATCGGGAATACCAAGCTGGATGAAAATCCATCAAACTCCTCCTATGGGATTTAGATTCGGTTGTTAAATTTTTTATTTTGAAAGGCGGGGGTGTTCAATACTCCCGAAGTTGTAGAAATTCGACCAAGGACTGAAGTCGGCGAATTGTGTCTGAAAATTTCCGGTCGGTAATGAGCACCATGCCTTTTTAGGACCTGGAAAAACTGGTACAAAGGTGCTGGATGAGTAGTGCTGTACTGCTCAAGTCATTCACTCGCACTTCCGTCATGTCGGCAGCGTGAGGCCCAATAAACTTCTCTTAATCATCCCACAACTCATAGCTGCACTTGATCGGTTGGTTGAGGATCCAAGAGGGTGTCTTCACACAGCAGTAAGCATGATGGGTGCGTGCTCTACCGGTATGTATGTCGGCGCCGACAAGCCTGTCGTTCCTCCGACCCGCTGCATCTCTTTCCAAGTAAAGTCGCGAGGAGCTGAGCGTCTGAACTGTCAACAAGCCAGATCACATGAGCCTTGTGCCCCATCGACGAGGGAAGAAGACGGCGTGATGGTTAAAGAGCCCGTGAAGGGACTTTCGTGCGGGAAGGTTGTCGCGCCGGTGCTATGCAAGGAGCTGAGAGTCACGGGAACAATTCTCCCATGTTGACACTTGGTAGGATTGCTTGCCACGGTGGAATCGTTGGCTACTATCTTCCTGCCTCCCGTCATTCAATTGCGGTTTTGTGACCAGCTCTACGCGCTGCCGGGGCTGATCGCCTAGGGGTTTCGGGGGAGACGCAGGGGCTTTTGTGGAATTTGCAAATTTCATTTGTATTTCTACCTATTTGATAGATGCGAAAATGGTAATCTGAAATTTGGTCCTTATTTCGAATAGGTAATTTGCGTGGAATTATGGGTGCTTGATAAAGCAAGGCGCCTGGATCGCATTTTTATTGATCCAATCAGGGATCCCAACCCAGATGCAACCCCAGATGCGATAGTTGCTGTTATATCAACATCTATGGATGCCGACTATGGCGAACTTTCATCGCACATCTAAGCCATTCCAAAACCCGCCCACAGGACCTCAAAAAAGCCGGGTGACCGTGGGTTTGATGGATTTTGGTCCATGGGCCCCCGTGAGCGCCCGCAACGGGTTTTGGAATGCCTTAGCCTTGCACACATCCAATAAACCCAACCTCAAGGTCATAGTTTTCCACATGCAGATGCGTTACAACGCTGCCAGGGACGAAGGTAACAACGTTGCGTCCAACTGGCCAGTTTTTAACCTCGTCCACATCGCAGCCCCTCTTGTCATAATTTATATAAGTAGTTTGACGCCTAGCCGACCAGCTCCGATCAGTGCACTACAAAGGATGCAGAAAAGAAGGCTTAGTGTTGCATTCTCTATTGTCGGATAAAACTTAAACAGCACTTACACCATAAGGAGTTAAACCTTGCTTTTTGCATGTGCCGGAGGGGTCGGTAGTACCATGGTCGCAGCACAGCCCACCTGTCGAACCTGTGCCGAGCGTGATGTTGTCACCGAGAACGCCCGCAAGGGAAGCCATAAGGAAAAGAACGGAAGAGGCTTGCATTTTTGCTGTTGATATTTTCTGGTTTGTGAGTTTAACTGAGCAGACTTCAAATATAAAAGAGAGTTGGTCGTCAAGAGAACCAAATGAATAAGTAAATGAGAGTATTTGTTGAAAGAAACGAAAGAATGATTAAATGAGAGTGGTTGTTAAGAGAACCAAAAGAAGGACTAAATAAGAGTGGTTGCTAAGAGAACTGAAAGAATGACTATAAGTTTGCCAAAAACTGCTAGGTGTTAAACCCGAAGCTGCTCCTGAGAGATGGGGCGAAAAAAGGTATCTCTGAAAACAGACCCAAATGGCCAATTTATATTATTTGGATATGAAGAGGTTATAAATAAAACGGCACATCGAACTTGGCACAAACAGTGTCTACGGTTATAGTACTGTGTAAAACGTTCACGTGTGCAATGGAGGGAATATTCAATATTCTTGGCGGTTTTATAGTATGGCTTGGCTGAAACGGATTTGGATAATCGATGCTGGGAATCTTTCGTCGGAAAATTTGATATTTCCATTTTCTCGACTCACGTAGCAGTGGGTCAAACAAGTTCGTATTACATGGATGTGAAATTAAGAGATCTAACCCACAAAACCTTATATAGCTGTAGCCTAAGAAATATATTATATGATAGAAAGTAGGAACCGAGTTTCAAGGACGAAAGAAGGTCTTTGTAAACAGGTGGAATAGCGTTTAAAGAGTTCTGAAAGGGGCTCTTGAATTCACCAGTAGAAATTATAAGAGTAAGCCTTTGAGCAAATTAGCCAGTTGTCTTAACAGCTTACTGGCAGTTATAAAGGGTATACCCGGTACTGGTCACCTTTTAAAGCTGGGGAATGCTATTTTTATCTCGTATTAGAGGCTTGTCAGATTGAGGCGAGGTTGGTATTTAGATTTGCCGTTGGGCTTAGCAGGGGCTAGATGAGACGAACTAAGGATCCTTCAGATCTCGATTAAGCTATCCGATGAATCGTGAAGACTGTCAGAATCCCTGCAAATTTGCGTACAGACTCCGTGCGAATGTGTGCGCCCAAAGAGAAAACAGAGATTACCTGGGTTTTTTGAAACCACATGCCGCATTTGCACGTAATTTATAAAATCCCATTGTGCGTTTCCCATGTTTGGTTTAGCCCTGTTTGTTGTTCGAATCGAAGCTGTTGATTGGTTAAAAACTTCCCGACAGGCCTCCCGGTATAGCAGCAGGTCTCGATTCATTTGAGGGGGCTTGGAGTATCATGCGTACTGTAAGTTACAAAACGCAGTCTGGGGCATTATTTCCGAATGAATATATATTTAGTACCATAATCATAATGTTCGAATCCGCAGTATTTAAACAGCCTCTTCACCACGACAAACTATCCCAAAGAAACCTTGATATTCAACAATCACAATAAGATTCTTCAACCCCCCTTTTAACCAACAACAACTTAATATCTTCTAATCAAATCTTTGTCCCAATTTAATACTTAGGTTTATTTCTCCTGCAAATCATTGCTTGCCGTTTCCTCTAGTCAAAATGCGCACCTCTTTTATCGCTCTTCTTTTGGTCGGCCCAACTGCCGTTCTCTCGATTGAGAAAACGGTAGGCATAGTTACTACCGGACAACATTGTTGCGACAAAGGTACCCCGGATGTGAGCGAAATCTGCAAGAAACAGGGAATGAACTCTTATTGTGTAAGTTTGCAAAATGTTGCTTGGTCTAGGGTTTTTCTAATGGATATTTTCGCAGTGCTCCAACCAACGCAACGATCGTAACGGTGGTTGCGATGGAAACCAAATCTTTTCCGCCGGACGCGCGGTCATGGCATACGTTGCTACCGACAATTGCAAAAGGGAAAGCAAAACCGAGGCGAATACTACTCTTGTTGGATTTATTGGTTGTGCGGCGTAAATCGGCTGGCAGGATGAAAAGCAAGTGGATTGCATGGGGCCTGGATAATGATCTACTCGCTTTTTTACCCTTCGTTAACTTTTTAGATAATCATTGTAAAGCCCCATCTACCTGATTTCTGTAATAGGATCCGTTGGCGAAAAAGCCTGCATTAAATCTTCCTCCTCCTTTGCATCTCGAGAACAGCCCTGAATGCTGGTTAGAAAGGAAAAGAGGTTTGGCCGAGCTTCTACGCGTAGGTTATGTGAGTGAGTCACTACGGTGTGTCATTCGTACGGCAGTTTGAACTTTTGTACTGGTATCAAATAATCCCAATTCTTTAAAATAACGGTGTTTATTAAATGCGTATATATCCCGGGCAGCGGTTCACGGCCAGTTTTGATCAGTGTCTAATACTATTCGGACATATCAAGATCTCCACCGAGTGAATAAAAGCCCATGAAGAATCAGAAATTCCTTAGTCTTTCCCGAGGATATAATTAAAAGAATACAGCTTATACCTATGCTAGCTCAGGGCATCCCGAAGCCCAGCTAAGACTTCCTTGACCTCCTCCTCGGAGAAAAACTTCCTATTTCCCTCAAACTCCAACTCCAGCCGGGCACCCCCGATAGGCGTGGCGTACATCTCGGGGCGTACACGCGAAGGGACCGCCCCTTCGTAAAAGCTGACGGTACTCGGGCGACCCAGGAAGGTAAAGTCGCCATCCTCCTGCTGCTGGAACGCGGTCCTCCACCCAAAGTCCTCCGCGCCCGACTCGACCCAATCGGTGCAGTTGTTGATGATCTGCACCATGCCCAGTGCCTCGTAGGCCGCTCCGTCGATGAACTGCGACTGCAGCCGCGCCGCTATGGTTGAGACGGTGTCGCCCGCCTCGACCACGACTCGGATCGGCACCTCGGCCATGGTGGGACCCACGACGCTCTGCATGCGGCTGGGGAGCATGGACCGGCCCGTGACCAGCCGGCCAAAGACGACTTCTCGCTGCTTGAGCTTGCGCGCCAGCACCAGGGCGCAGGCGGCGTGGAACAGCGTGGCGAGCGATGCGCCGTCTCGGCTTTTGTCCTGCTCGCTGCTGCGCACTTGGATGGTTTCCTTGATCGTCAGACGGTTTTTGGGACTGCACAGGTCACTGACGTTTGTGCCGGGGGATATGCTTGTCCTCCCGACGGGGGCGGGGGAGCCGTGTAGCAAGGATTGCCAGTATCGTTGCGCCTCATCCCTTTTAGACTCGGCGTGGGCGATGTATTGCGTGAAGCTCGGGCCGACGGACGGCGGGTCTTGGCGGTAGATGGACCACAGCGTCTCCAGGACCGATGCCCAGCTGAAGCCGTCGAACTGGGCGTGGGAGATCCGAAAGATGAACTTGTGTTTGCCCGAAGCGTGTCTCACAACGATGAATCTGATAAACGAGCGGCCCAGCACTCGAGGTCGCGTTATGTCTTGTTCGCAGATCGAATTGACCAAAGTCGCCATGTCAGCGTCCCCGCCGTCGATTGTGTCGTATGTTGGGTCGAGGTTCGCGAGCACAACCTGCCACAGCCTGCCCTCGGCTCGCACAAACACCGAACGCAGTATGTCGTAGTGGTTGACGAGCTCCCGACACGCCTGTTGGAGCCTGGCAAAGTCCACGTCGGTGGGCAGGTCGAAAGTCCAATGAGGGTAACGGCCAGGGGGTTCCTGCAGCGCATCCGAAACGGACTGCTCCTGAAAATCCGTGGCGGGAATGACATCCTGAATGGCAGGCCGGCCGCCCTCCACGGCCGGCGCGATGTAGCGTTCGAGGAAGTCCTCGGGATCCTCCGTCCCCAACATTGTGAACGGGGCAGCGGTGGTAATGTGCAGCTCGCTGATGCCGCTCCTGACCTCCTTGACCAAAAGCGCGAGGTCACAGAGCCGCGGGGCCTTGAAGATGTCGGCCACCGTCAGCGACAGCTGCGCGGCGCGGGCGGCGGCCACGAGGCGCATGGCCGCGATGGACTCGCCCCCTATCCTGAGGAAGCTGCTGTCGGCGCCGATGCTGCTCGGGTCGATCTGCAGTACCGAGGACCACAGATCCCGCAGGCGCTTCTCCATGGGGGTGCTGGGCACGCGCCGGTCTTTGCCGCGGAGCTGCAGCCGGGCCAGCTCCTCGAGGGTCTTTGCGCCGCCGAGCTCTCGCAGGGCGCGGCGGTCTGTCTTGTTGGTGGTGGTCATGGGTATCTGGTTGATTTCGATATAGGCTCCCGGGACCATGCTGTGGTGAAGGAGGTTAAGGTGTTAATACCGATGAGAGACAAAAGAAAGAAAAAAAAGAATTATGTTACAAAACGGAAAAGCAGAACTTACTATTGCGGCACGCGATCCGGCAGCTGCTCTAGGTCTTGAAGGATCTGCACCAGTTTGGTCTCTGTTTCTTGGCGGGTCTGGGACTCCTCGACGCTCAAAAACACAGTAAGAATGGGGCTGCTGCCGTTCTTCGGCGTGATTATTTCGGCTGCGATCCCGCGGCAGGGACTGCCATCTCGTAGACACGCGCCGACGTGGTACTCGACCTCGGCCAGCTCGATGCGCTGACCTCTGAGCTTGACCAGCGCGTCCTTGCGCCCGATGAAGTCCAGCGACCCATCCGCCCCATACCGGGCCAGATCCCCCGTCAGGTAAACCGTACCCCGCCGCGGCGCGTGACCCTCTGAGCCGCGCAGCAGCCAGGAGGGACTCTCGACGTACGCGGCCGCGGACCTTGCCGCATCGCCAAAGTACCCCCTGCTCAGCGTCGGGCCCTCGATGGCCAGCTCGGCGGTCGTGCCGACTCCAGCCAGACGGTCGGGACTGCCGGGCTCGACGAGCCAGACGTTTGCGCCGTAGGGCCGGCCGACGTGGTTGTTCCTGGTGGTCGGGGCCAGCAGCGCAAACGTGAGCGCCTGCGCGCATTCTGCCGGCCCGTAGATGCCGACGACGGTCTCGGCCTGCGTCCAGCGCGCCACCTCGACGCTCTGGATCGGCTCGCCGCCCATGGCGAGGGTGCGCAATCCCGGCAGCGCCGAGGGTTCGAGCGCTTTCGCCACCGACGGGGTGAAGTAGGCGTAGTCGCAGCGCAGGCGGTTGAAGGCGCCGGCTATGTCGTTTTTGCGGTCCGATTCGGAGGGGATGCAGAGGCATCCGCCGCAGATGAGGGTCTGCAGGTGGTTGGACCACGATACGTCAAAGTTGTACGAGACAAAGTCGAAGACGCGCGTGCCCCGGCGGATGTGCAGGATCTCGGCCTGGTGCGTGGCCGCAGAGGCGAAGTTTTGGTGCGTGGTCACGATGCCCTTGGGCACGCCTGTAGACCCGCTGGTGAAGACGATGTAGAGCACATCTGTCGGAGAGGTTTTGGGGAGGCTGAGATTGCGGTCCGGGTCGGAAAGACGGAGTTGCTGCATTGTATTCTCGTCTACGCTCAACACTCGAGCACTGGATAGGCGGGCTGCTAGCTCCTCAGTGCTGGTAGATGATAGGATCAGCGTGGGGTCGACCTGCTGGACGATGGATCTCAAACGTGCTTCGGGCTGGGTCGAGTCCATGGCAAGGCACGTCGCTCCCGCTCGCATTACTGCCAAAGCCGCCACGGGGTACCACATGGACTTTTCAAAGCACAACGGCACCGTCGTGCCCGGGCCGACACCAAGCATCACCAGGTGAAGCGCCAGCATGCGCGAAAGTGCTTCGAGCTCCGAGTAGGAGAGGCTGCCGTCCCACGCGCAGACGGCACAGTCCTCTGGCTGGCGATGCGCGGTGGCCTCGATGAGCTGGTGGACGCACTTTGACACGGCTGACGGGACGTGGGCGTTCCACTTCCAGATTTCAGCAAGGTCTTGGGGACTGACGAGGTCGATATCTTGGACCTTTGTGGAAGAGCTCGAGCTGCTGCAGAATTGCCGCAAGATGTGCTCAAACTGGGCGGCTATGCGGTCCATCTGCGTGGGTTCGACGACATTGGAATCGAAGCTTATTTCCAGGTCGACCTTGTCCCCGTCGGCCAGCTGACACATGACCATGACGGCGTTGGGGTTGAAGTCGTCGAGTCCTTCTCGGCTCGACAGGGATTCGGGTTTGGACTCGAAAGGCCCGTCGCCGTGGACCGTGTACTCGCTCCGGCCGGCCGGCTGGACCACGAGCAGGGTGTTGAAGCGGCTGCCGAGCTCCGCACCCCCGCCCAGGCGCCGGATGTCGAGGATCTCGGTGTGCTCGTAGGGGATCATGGAAATAGACTGGCTCTGCACCTGATCGAGAAGCTCTTCCATGTTTGCTTCCGGGTTGAGTTTGACGCGCACGGGTACCGCATTAATCAGCGGTGCGATCATGCGGTTGATTCCGGGGAGCGAGCCCTGACGGCCGGTGACCACGGTCCCAAAAACCACGTCGTCGGA
>JAVHJQ010002924.1:0-15635 GCA_031306095.1 Pyricularia sp. CD86 | reverse complement strand
GGTGAGAATCGACCAGGCAACCCTTATAACTACGGGGTGTGGGTCATTATGAAAGTTAGAAAACTTCGGTTGATATATAGGAAAAAAAAACAAATTATTCGAAAAGGAATGTGCTTACCGCTGGATGCTGTGGCATTTGCTTTTGGCCAAGTGAGACCACCAATCTGTCTCCTTACGGTACTGTCGGCCCTGGGTCGATAATCCGCGTTGGGTAGCGATGGAAACGGGACGGCTTCAGACTCGGCAAACTGACCACGCCAAAAGTCATCCGCCTCTTTTTGGTTCGCTTCCACCACATACTGCTTGACAAATGCCTGGAAAGGAGCAAGAGGGCTCTTGCCGTCGGTTCCCGCGTAAGTCTGGCGACCTGTTCAAGCAGTAAATCCATCGAATAGCCATCGTAAATAGCATGGTGCTGAGTCAAAACGCAACACAAACCTCGACCATCTTCCATAAACGCCAGACGTGTGAGCCGCTCACCGAGACCCATCGTTTTCTTGTTTTCGCTGTTCAGGTACGCCTCGACGGACTCGTACTCATCCCACTCTAGAGCCTCGTCGATCTGGACCTGCACCAGGCCTTGGGACGGGAGATCTGCGATTCTGTACCGGAGGATGGGCGCAGCGGTGCGGCTCACGTCCTCCCAAGCCTTCCTTAGACGGAGTGCGTCGGTTCCCGCCCTGAGGCGCAGGAGGAAACGGGCAATGTAGGAAGAGCCCTCAGACTTTGCCGTCATGGAGAGGAGCGACTTCTGCACGCCCGTGCACGGGAAGGCGTCTCGGATCCGGGAGGCTTCGACTCTGCACTGACTCGCTAGAACTGCAAGAGCGGCGTCTTTGTTGGTCTTCTTCAGCAACGAAAAGGCTGGGACAGCAACGTTGTTGAGGTCAAGGTCTTGCTGCCTCAGGTCCACCATTGCTTCTGCCATTTTTGAGAGGACCGGGTTCCGGAGGATATTGGCGACGCTCAAAGAGAAGCCGCCTGTACGTGCCAGAGCTGCGAGACGCATGGCAGAGATGGAGTCACCCCCTACGCGCAGGAAGCTGCTATTTCCGCGAATCTTGTCGACTGGAACCAGCAGCACCGCCGCCCACATCTCCCGAAGACGGATCCCCAAGCCTGTCACCTCGGCATTATGATCCTCGTCGCCGCCACCATCCAGCTGCTCCAGCGTCAGACCAACACCCAGCTCGCGCAGAGCCTTGCGGTCCGTCTTGCCGCTTGGTGCCAGCGGGATGGACTCGACAGGGATGTATGCAGATGGGACCATGTAAGGCGGAAGACTCTTCTTGAGCATCTCTTCAAGGCCGCGGACTCCTTCTCGGAACCGGGTTATGTCGCTCGCGGGCAGCTGGACGAAAGCGACAAGCGCCGCGCTCCCTGTCGCAGCAGGCACGACTATCTCAGCGGCCGCCTTGGGCGCCGCGAACTCACCGGCGAGGCACTGGCGGAGGTGGTGCTCGACCTCACCCAGCTCTATCCTCTGGCCCCGCAGCTTGACCTGGGCGTCCTTCCTCCCCATGAAAACGAGGGAGCCGTCGGCGACGTCGTAGCGCACGAGGTCTCCCGTCTTGTACAGGCGAGCGCCCCTCCTCCCGGCGACGCTGCCATCGGGACTACCCCGCTCCAACCAGCTCGGGGATTCTATAAAGGCGGCGGCGGTGGTCTTCTCGTCGCCGAGGTAGCCACGGCCGACGAGCGGTCCTTGCAGGTACAGCTCCCCGACGGCGCCGACGGGCAAGAGCCGCTCGCTGGACGCGGGGTCCAGGATCCAGGTCGAGACGCCGGTGCCCTTGCCGATGGGGAGCGGCGAGGGGATGTTGGTGCGTGAGACCCTGTGCCAGATCGACACGGAGTTGCACTCCGAAGGGCCGTAGCCCACAAAGACGTTTGCGTAGGGCGTCCACCGCGCGACGTCCTCCCTGGTGACCGCCTCGCCGCCGATGTGGAAGTTGCGCATCGTTGGGATGCGCCGGGGGTCAAGCAGCCGCGCGGTCGACGGGGTCAGAGCAATATCCGTGGTGCCGAACCTCCTGATGCTGTTCTCTAGGTCGTCTCTCCGTTCCTGTTCGCTCGGGATGCATAGTGTGGATCCGTAAATGAGGCAGCGCATTATTTTCCATATTGACGCGTCGAACGAGTAGGAAGAG
Source organism: Pyricularia sp. CD86 (assembly GCA_031306095.1). Lineage (NCBI taxonomy): Eukaryota > Fungi > Ascomycota > Sordariomycetes > Magnaporthales > Pyriculariaceae > Pyricularia > Pyricularia sp. CD86. The sequence goes on along the minus strand of JAVHJQ010002924.1, from coordinate 13,485 downwards.
AGATCGTAGACGCGGGAGCCTTCACCCAAAGGCTCCAATACCCGTTCCTGGTATACAACAGCACTGCAAAAGCTGCCGTGTTCGATCATACAGCCCTTTGGCGTGCCGGTGCTCCCGCTTGTGAAAACTGAATAAAGGAGATCCGAGGGCTCGACACGCGGCAGTTTGTCAAGGCAGTGCTGTAAATCACTCACATCTCGCAGTGTGGCATAGTACTCGGAGCCCAGGGTCACTATTTCGGCAGTGGGCGGGACCAGTCTCGAAGTCAAATCCTGGTTGGCAACCGAGCTAAAGATGACGGCAGGATTGGTCTGGCGTACAATAGCCTGAAGCCGCGACTCCGGAAGCGTCGAGTCCAGCAGCAGCGCACCTGCTCCGGCCTTGAAAACGCCCAACAAAGCCACTATAGCGTACATGGATTTCTCAAAACACAGCGGGACGATGGTGTTGCGGCCGACAACGCCCAGCTCGACGAGGCGGGCTGCCAAAGCAGTAGATGCTCCGTCTAGATCTTCGTATCTCAGCTCGCCATCCCAGGCAGAAACGGCTGTCGCCTGCGGATGGGCTTTGGCGGTTTGTGTGATGAGGTCATGGACGCAAGCATCGACGCGCTTGAAGTCTTCAGCGTTCCATTTCCAGATCTGATTGAGATCCCGATCAGTGGTGAGGGTTATGTCGCCGAGGGGCGTTTGGTCGAGTTCCGGAGTGCAAAGGCGCTTTAGAAGGTGCTCCAAATGGTGAGCTGCCCTCTCGATTGTGTCACGGTCTATGATCCGAGAGTCGAAGCGGAAATCCAAGGACAGTCGACCAGCCTCGAGTGTGCATACCAAGCTGAGTGCATAAGAGTCAAAGGCGCCGCTGTCTGACTTTTGATGCGCCGCTTCAGACACGAACAAACCACCGCCCTGCAAAGTCTGCTGCTGCTGCTGCCCAGGCTGGATGACCAACAGCGTCTGGAACTGGCAGGCCCGTCTCGCCTCTGCACTCAGCTGGCGTATTGATGAGAGCCCGGCCTGCTCCCACGGGATCATTTCGGTGGCCTGCCGCTGCACCGACTCCAACAGCCCCAGAAAGGTCGTCCCAGTATTTAACTTGATCCGGATTGGCAAGGTGGCGATGGTCGGGCCTACGATCCTTTCGATACCTCCGATGGGCGCCTTTCGACCGGCAACGACCACGCCGAACACGACGTCGGGCGAGCTGAAGTAGCGTGAGCAGAGAATGGCAAAGGCGGAGCGCAGGGTAGTCGAGGGGCTGGCGTCGTCTACCCTCCACGCTACGTCTGAGATGTGGTGCGTGAGCTGCGAGTCCGTCTCGGGCTCGTAATCAGGGGCTGGGAGGCTGGGGAACGGTTCCGCCTCCAGGCCCGAGAATTGTAACTTCCAAAATGCAGCCTCGGCATCCTTGTCTCGCTCCTGAATATACTTGACAAATGTCTGGAAGGGAAGAGGCTGCAGCGGAGTGGAGCCGTGGTAGATGTTTTCCAACGCCTCCAAGATCACTGGCATGGTGAGCCCGTCGTATACGGAATGGTGCATGGTCAAGGCAAAGTAAAAGCACTCGCGGCCGCTTCCTGAGGCCTTGGCTGAGAGTATGGCGCATCTCATGAGACGAGAGCCCAAGCCCATGGGGGTTTGTTGGTCCTGAGAAATATACTGTTCCAAATCTCCTGCGCCCGTCCAGCAATCCTTCTCACGGATGACGACCTGGACCAGACCTTGATCGGAAAGGTGGACGATGCGCGTCCGCAGAATTGACATCATGGTACAGACCTCCTGCCAAGACTGATCGAACCTGTTCAGGTCCACGGTCGGGGCCAGTTCCAGTACGTCGCGGCCAATGTAGGCACCTGGAGATTTCATGGTCAAGGCCAAAAGCCCCTCCTGCAGCGGCGTGCAGGGGAACACATCCTCTACATCCTCTACATCCACGCCACAAAGCGACGCGGCTTCATGGCGTGCAGCCTGGTGGTCTGAACCTGTACGGAGCAGCACAAAGGGCGCAACGGCATCCTCGTCCTCGTCTTCGTTGTATATCCTGTTTCTTACGTACTTGGCCATATCCTCAAGGATTGGGTGTTCAAATATGTCGGCGACGGTAAGCACCAGTCCCTGCTGCCGGGCCATGCCCACGAGCCGCATGGCCTGGATGGAGTCGCCGACGCGCAGGAAGCTGTCCTTTGCAGAGATTGCCTCGGAATCAATCTTGAGTACCGTCGACCAGAGCTCCCGGAGTGTTCTCTCGGCGACGGTGGCCGGTTCCCAGCGCCGGCTGCCCGGGTTGCTCCTTGGAGGCTCGTACGCGTTGCCGATTTCCCTGAGCTTCTTGCGGTCTTTTTTCCCCGACGCATTGGTGGGGATGACGGGTACGGGGATGTAGTACGAAGGAACGGCATATCTTGGCAGCGTGGCCTCCAGCTTCTCGTTCAATCCGGACGTCATAGATTCTACGTCCTCTGTGGTCTCGGCGGTTACGTATGCAACAAGAGTGTGTTTGCTCCCGTCTCGTGATACGACGTCCACCACCACCTCAGCCTTGGTGTTGTTCTTGCTGCTCAGCCATTGCCGTATCTGCGCCTCGACCTCTTCAGGAGCCACCAGCTGCCCACGAATCTTCAACTGCGCATCCTTCCTCCCCATATACACGAGGTTGCCGCTGCTGTCGTACCGGCCCAGGTCTCCAGAGTAGTACACACAGCCCTGTCTTCCCTGGGCCTGTCCGTGGCCCGCGGTGAGAAACTTGGGACTATTGCGGAAGCGCTGCTTCGTCATGGCGTCATTTGCGACGTAGCCGTCGGCACAAAGCGGCCCTTCGAGGGCGATCTCACCCACGGTGCCAAAGGGCACAAGCCTGTCCGCCTGCTCCGGGTCCACAAGCCAGCACAGCGCGGGCTGCTTTGAGTACACCTGCCCGATGACTCCCGTGTACCAAGTCTCATCGCTGGCCGTGACGATGGTGGCCGGGTGCTCGGCGGGCCCGTACCAGTTGAGCACGGGACACGTGCCCTTCCACCTCTGCACGTCTTCGTCGGCCAGGTTCTCTCCCGAGAGCACGAGTGTTTTGAGGCTTTTTGTCATGTCCTCAGGTTTCAAGGTCTTGGCCGTGGACGGGGTGATGTTCATAAAGTCTACCTGGAAGCGGTTGATGGTGGCGCCGAGCCCGTCGAGCCGCTCCGATTCGGACGGGATGCACAGGCAGCCCGCGTGCACGAGCGTCGATATCGATTCGATGGTGCTGACGTCAAAGTCGTAAGATGCAAACTGGAACACGCGCGTTCCTGAGTACACGCCGAGGTACTCCCCGTGGGCCTTGACGTTGGACGAGAGCGTCCCGTGGCTCCAGAGGACCTGCTTCGGCTCGCCCGTGCTGCCTGATGACACTAATATCGCTGCGGGACTGCTCATGTTTAGCAGGGGCAAGGCCGCGTGCTGCTTCTTGTTGTTGTTGTCGTCGTCTTCAGGTGACCAAATCTGCAAGAGTTGGTCAAAGGTGCAGCAGCGGCCGTGCCTGGACATGACCTCGAGGCGGGATTCCGAGACCACAGCCAGCTTTACCCCGATCTTCTGGAACACCATGGCCATCCGCAACTCGGGCACAGCAACGGACTGCAGCACCGTGACGCCGCCGGCCTTGTAGACTGCAACCTGGACGACCGGGACCCATTTTGACTTCTCGGAGCATATCGCAACGACGGACCCCTTGATGATGCCCATGCCGGCCAAGCTGTGGGCCATCTGCGTGGACAGCTCATCCAGCTCTCGGTACGTGAACCTTCCATCCCAAGCGTCCACGGCCGTCGAGTCGGGCTGCATTCTCGCAGCGAGGGCAATGGAATCATGCACCAACATGTCTGCTCCTTGCGGGAGGTGGGCATTCTGAGCCCAAAACACCTCGAGATCTTCATCGCTTGCGGTCTGGATTGCACTCAGCTGGTCCGCGGCCATCCCTTCATCGCACAGCTGCCGCAAGACCGTTTCGAACTGGCGAGCCACGCGACGCATCTGCTCCCGATCCAAGAGCTTTCCGTCAAAGCTCATGCGCAGCTGCATACCGTCCGGCCTGAGCTCGCACACAACCTGAAGCGGGTAGTTGTTAAACGGATCGACGCCCAACGTGTCCACGTTTGAAGAAAAGCTCCGCGCCTTGAACAGCAGCCCGTCCCTATCGAGCGCCCTCCCCTCGGCGACCGGCTGCACGACCAGCAGCGTCTGGATGTTCCGCGGGTCCAGGTCGTCGCCCGCGGCGCGGTAGATATTCTGCAGGCCGAACTGCTCGTGGGCGATCGTCTCCATCATCTCGCTCTGCCGACGAGCGAGAAAGGCCTCGATGGTGTCGGCCCAGTCGATCCCAACGGCCACGGGGATCGTGGATATGGTCGGCCCCACGCAGTTCTCTATCCCCCTCATGCTGGCCTGCCTCCCGCTGACCGTCGCCGCGAAGAGCACGTCGCGGGACCGCGTGTACTGGGCCGTCAGCAGTGCCCACGCCGAGCGAATGACGGTCGAGGCGGTAACGCCCGTCCTGGGCCACCCCACGGCGATGTTGTGTTGCAGGCGCTGGTCGGCTTGTGGTTTGTAGTTTGCCGAAGGGAGGGCCGGGAACTGGGCGGCTTCGGTGCCGGACAGCCGCTGCTTCCAAAAGTCGGCAGATTCTTCCGTGTTCATCTTGCCGACGTGGCTGATGAAGTTTTGAAAAGGCGTTGTAGGCAGCCCAGGCCGGCCTAGGTATTGCCGCTCGAGCTCCTCCAGGATCATCTTGAGCGTGTTGCCGTCGTATGTGCAGTGATGCATGGTGAGTGCAAAGTTTCGATCCACGATGGCCGCGCGGCAAAGCTCTGTGCCCAGGCCCATCGGTGTCTCTTGATCCCTGCGGAGAAAAGCATCCAGGTCGTCGGCAGGTTGGAGCGGGAGGTCGTCCAGTACGGCTTGAACCAAGCCCTGCCCGGGGAGGTCGATGATGCGCGTCCTTAGCAAGGGCAGCCTGTTCACAGTGGCCGACCATGCCGCCGCCAGCCTCTCCGGGTCTGTGTCGGGTTGAAGACTCAGCACGCTCCGCGAGACGTACTGCCCATTCTCTCTGGTCCCCAGGGCGAGCAACCCCTCCTGAAGCGCGGTGCATGGGTACACATCAGTGATGCGAGACGCATCGACTGAACACTGTCGTGCTGCGTGCCTCCGAGCCGTAACCTCGTCCATCTCGGGATCAAGCAGGGAGAAGGGGAGAATCGCTTGTAAGCTGCTTGACTCCAAGCCATCGTCGTACTTGACGCATTCTGCCATGTCCTCAAGCAAAGGCGACCGAAAAACGTCGGCTACAGTCAGAGCGAGACCTTGGTGACGCGCCGAGGCGACCAGCCGCATGGCCGTGATGGAGTCGCCCCCCAAGCGCAAGAAGTTGTCGGTGGCGTGGATGGCGTTCGTCTCGATGCCAATGACGTCGGCCCAAAGCTGCTGCAGGCGCTTCTCCATGGACGTGGACGGCGGCCTCGCGGCTTTCCTCGACGGCTGCATCGCTGCTAGTTCCGAGTGCGCAAGCGAGCTGCCGATCTGACGCAGCCGCTTCCTGTCTGTCTTGCCCGAGTGGTTCGTGGGGATTTTGCCGAGGGGCACGTATACTTTGGGTATCATGTAGGGCGGAAGGGACTTTAGCAGCTCTTGTTCTAGCTCGTCCACCGGCAGCGCTTGCTTGAGATGGTCGGTGACGCTGTCCTTGTTGTTTTCGGGTAGGCTGTGAGGGCTGATGAACAGAGCCAGCGTCTCCTTGTCGCTTTTGCTCGGGCAGAATATCTCAGCCACCACAGTCGCCTCGAGCCTACCGGCCAGGAAGTCCTGCACACGGAGCTCAATCTCCCCGAGCTCCACCCTCTGGCCCCTGAGCTTCCTCTCCGACTCGTGCTTGCGACCGATGAAAACCACCCGACCGCAGCCGTCATACCGGACAAGGTCACCGGTCTGGTACAGGCGCGGCTCCCGTCCGCTTATCCCAAGCTCCTCGTAGCCGTCACGAAGCCACCGCGGCGAGAAGAAGGATTCTTCGTTGAGGCGCTGGCTGTTCTGCCCCGTGTACTGAGCGACGATCGGACCTTCTATGCACAGCTCCGAGACGGCTCCAATCGGGGAGAGGAGGTTTCGATCTTTGGGGTCTACCAGCCAAACGAGGCCGCCGCCGCTGCTCTTTCCGATTGTGACGGGGCTGCTGCTCGACGCTTCCGTCTTTTGCACCAGGCAGCAAGTGGCGACGGACGCCTCGGCTGGCCCGTACCAGTTGTAAACCGCGTCTAGATTATCGACCCACCTGGATGTGGTTTTCTGCTGCAGCTTCTCGCCGGCAAAGACCAGAGTCTTGAGGAAGGGAAGCTCCTTCGGGTCCAGGGTCTCGGATACCGACGGTGTGAGGCATACCCAGTTGGCTTGGAGCTTGTTCATGGCCTCCGTGAGCCGGTTCGTCCTGTCCGCTTCTGAGGGGATGCAGAGTATGCCGCCTGCGGACAGAACAGCCAACGACTCGACCGTGCTTACGTCGAATTCGTAGCCTGCGAATTGAAAGGCTTTAGTCAGTGAGGTGATGCCAAACGAGTCGCACGCCGCACGTACGTTGCTCGACAGCGTCTCGTGGCTCCACAGGATCGACTTTGGCGTCCCGGTTGATCCAGAGGTGAACAGGACCAGGGCCGGATCCGACGGTGCGCGGCTGTGCGGCTCAGGCACGTGCAGCCACTCCTCGTCGGGAGTAAAGTCGGAGATGGACACCGTGAGCACGTGTGTGTAGAACGGGCTCTCCTCCACCGGTCCCAAGGTCAGGACCAGCCTGGGTTGCGCTGCCTCGTTGATCTCTAGGGCCCGCTGGCTTGTCGCAGGTGAGGAAAGGGGCAGGGCGGTGGCCCCAATCTTCAAGGTGGCTATCATGCACGCGACCAGCCATGAAGACTTTTGGAAATTCAGGACGACCAAAGATCCAGGACCCACTGCCCCCTGGTGCAGCAGACGGTAGGCGAGGTGTTCTGATAGATCCCTAAGCTGCCGGTAGGTTAGACGTCTGTCCCAGGAGGCGACCGCCAAGCCGTCTGGGTTGGTGGTTGCCCACTCGTCTATCATGTTCGTTACGAACCCGACGGCGGCTTTCGGGACGGCCTGGTTCCATTTCCATATCTGGTCGAGGTCCTGCTTGGTCATGGGGGAGATGCTACGCAGTGTTGACTCGGCAAGCTGCTCGTCGCACAGTTGCCGAATCAGCTGCTCCAGTTGTGCGCACATTCGCTCAGCCGCCCCCGGCTCGACAGCCCCCGTGTCGTAGTTGACCCGCAGAACCAGACCTTCGCTCTGCAGCTGACATATAATCATCATGGCGTACGGGTTGTGCATTCCGACACTGTCCATGTCGCCATCTTTTGCTACTAATTGTATACGATTCGAGCCCATCTCTGGCTTGTGCTGCCCAAGCGATGCGTCGTCTGTGGTCTGGACTATGCTTTTAGCCTGGGTGAAGAGCCCACTAGGGGACCGGTCCTGACCTTCAGGCTGCACAACAAGTAGCAGCTGGAAACGACTTGCCTCGTCGTGGATCCGCCGGATGCGCGACAGACCATACTGCTCAAACTGGTTGATATCGACAGTCTGTTGCTGCACCTGCCGCTGCAGCGACCGCGCCGTCTGGTCCCAGTCGAGCCTGACGCGCACCGGAACCGTCGCTATGGTCGGGCCGGCAACGTCCTCAATGTTGCCCACGGGCGCCGTCCGGCCGCTGACGGTCGCTCCGAACACGACCTCGCTCGAGTTGGTGTACGAGGCCACCAGCAGCGCCAGCGCCGACCGCACCACCGACGACGGCGTGATGCCCGAGCGTCGCCTCCACCGCAAACCGCGCACCGCGTGGCTCAGATCCCGCTTCTGCCCGGTCCGGTGGTTGAGTGGTGGGAACGACGAGGCCGCCGACTCGGCGAGCTGGTTCTGCCAAAAGGCGGTCGCTTCAGGGGTGTCGCTTCGCAAGACGTGGCGGATGAAGGGTTGGAAGGGAGCGAGGGGCCTCTCGGGGGATTTGACATGGGCTGCCTCGAGGGCGGAGAGGATGAGCTTGTTGACCCAGCCGTCGAATATGGCGTGGTGCATCTCGAGCAGGAACAAGTGCCGGGAGGAGCCCGAGACGACGAGCCCGGCTCGACACAGCGGCGTTGCTAGGCCCATGGGTGTGGCGGCTTGGAGGAATTCATCGACGGCTGGAAAGCGGCCGAGTGGTATCGGGTTTTTGACGAGCACCTGCACGAGGCCTTCGCCAGGTAGGTCGACGACTCTCGTTCGCACGATGGAGGCGCGTTGCACGGTCTGGACCCAAGCTCCCTCGAACTGATTCAGATCTGTCCCCGTCGGCAGCTCGTAGGCAACCCGGGACAAATAATCTGGCGCGTCGCCACTTTGAGCCTGTGACGCTGCGCTCTTGGCTGATGTCGCGAGCATACCTTCCTGCAGAGGCGTGCAGGGGTATACGTCTTCGATGTCTGCCGACGCGACTCCGCAGATAGATGCTACATCTTCACAGATGCCGGCCGGATCTCTCAAGCCTTTCAGTAGTGTAAAAGGCAAAATGGCCTCCTCGTTGAGGGAGGAGCTTCGCGGCCGAGCCACTTTGGCCAACTCGGCCAGTGTTGGGCTTTGGAACAAATCCGCCACCGTTATCAACAGGTCCTCCGCCCTCGCCGCTGCCACCACTCGCATGGCAGATATGGAGTCTCCACCAAGCCGGAGGAATTCGTCATTGGTGCTGATGCAAGACGCGTCCAGCTTGAGAACCTGTGCCCAGATCTGGCGCAGCCGTCGCTCTGCATCATTCGAGGGCTCTTGGTGGTCTCTGGCAGACATGACGGTGGCCTGCAGCTCCACAATCTGCTGCCACGTCATGGAACCACCCAAGTCGCGGAGACGCCGCCTTTCCGCCTTGCCCGTCGCCGCAACCGGAATCTCGTCCACGGGTAGGTAGGCGCTCGGGATCATAAATGCAGGCAGGACGTCGCGCAGCTTCTCAGCCAGACCGTCCATACGTGCCCCGACTTGATCGGTGTCCGAGCTCCCCGTCACCACGAAAAGCGCCAGCAAAGGTGCGTCGGCGCCGAGGGGAGTGATGACGTCCACGATGATCGGAAATGCGTCGTCCAGGGCGGCACGCACATGGTGCTCGACGTCGCCAATCTCCACCCTCTGACCGCGGATCTTCAGTTGCGACGTGTCCTTGCGGCCGACGAACAGCAAGTTCCCGTCGGGGTCGTACTTGAACAGGTCTCCCGTCTTATACAGCCTGCCGCGTCTACCGGGGTGCTTGTTGCTCCCTGCGAGCAGCCACGGTGGATCGTGGACGAATGCGGATTTGGTCTTGTCCGGATCCGCAAGGTAGCCCTGGCCGACGAGGGGCCCCTCGAGGTACAGCTCTCCTACGCAGCCCACGGGAGCGAGCTGGGTGTCGTCGACCGGGTCGACGATCCAGAGGGCGAAGGCTGCCCCCTCGCCTAGATGTGGCCGGTCTTCCAGGGCTGGGTCGATCTCTGCAAAGGCGCACTTGAAGGTGCACTCGGTCGGGCCATATGTGTTTACTACATGCCCAGTCAGTCAAGCTTATCGGCCACGGCGGTAGCCCGCCACTGTCCTGGCGTGAGCATTTCGAGACCCAGAGACTTACAGAGCCTGACCCTGCCCGCCCACTGCGTCACATTCTCTCGGTAGGGCATCTCGCCGCTCAGCAGAACCGACTGGAGACTAGGTGGGACCACTTGGATGGTGCGAAGGACGGTTGGTGTAATATTAATAAGTGTCGCCCCCATCTTGGTAATAGCGGCTGATAAGTCCGTGAGCATGTCGTCTTCGGACGCCACGCAGAGGCAGCCCCCAGCGCACAGAGTGTGCAGGAAGTTGCTCCAGGCCACGTCGAACGAGTAAGGGGCAAAGTCAAAGACGCGCGAATTCCCGTTGAAGCCGAGTTCTTTTCCTTGGTAGAGGACGGCGCTCCTGACGTTTGCGTGGCTGATGCAAGCGCCTTTGGGCTGTCCAGTTGTTCCCCTGTGCCCACCCAAGACCAGACGTTAGCATGTAAACCAAGGACAGAGCTGGCGCATTTGATACTAAATGCTCCTGCAGTTTGCACATACGAGGTGAAGGAAATGTAGACCGTGTCGGATGCAGAGACGTCCGGTAATTTCGCTTCATCAGCAGTCTTTGCATTCAAAAACGAATCATCGAGCTGCACCACCGGCACGCCAGCCAGCCCGGATGCCCTGGCGTGGTAGTTCGCCGAAGCTACAACCAGCGGCGGACTCGTCTGCTCCACGATGGACCGCAGCCGGGAGTCGGGCTGCGTTCCGTCGAGCGCAACGGCGCTGCATCCCGCCTTGATGACGGCCAGCATGGCGACGCTAGTCCATCGTGATTTTGGGAACAGGATCGGGATGGTCGACCTTGGGTCCGCGCCTAGACCGACCAGCTTCCTGGCTAGATTGGTCGATAGATCATCGAGTTCGCGGTAGGTGAAGTGGCCGTCCCAGGCACAAACCGCCAAGGCCTCGGGCTGCCCTGCCGCAACCTCGCCGATGAGGTCATGAACTAATCCCGGTATCTGTTCCAGTACGGTGGCATTTCTTTCCCAGATTCGGTCGATGTCAAGCTGAGAGGGTAAGAGAGCTTCGCGCCTTTCAGATTCATCCATTGTGACAACTGTGATTGAGGGAGATTATGAGCAAGGTCCGCAGAAATGAGACCTTGTTCTTGGGTGGCTAATCCGGTGTAAAGAATTCTTGGATTGAAGCCTATGATTGGACTTGGTGTTTAATGATGTGGTGTATAGTAATCGTACACTTCAAAATGGCGTCGCGTTCACAGCCACAACGCTTCAAGTCAATGTTTACCAACAGGTCAAGCCGACAAAGACAGTGTCACCACAAACATTGGGGCCATTGCCCGCGCTACATAAGAAATAAGGGGTAATATTATGCGGCACCCACGATATCGTGTTTGACAGCCGAAATACTCCACTTTGAAGGTCCGCACAGCCGCCATCTGGACTGGATACTATCCATCACTACCACAACCGCCACCACCACCACAACCATCACCACAACTATCAACATTGATTAACCTCCTTATTTGGCCTCCTCGATCCTACTGGCTGGGTTATAGGTGGTAGCTATCATAGTTTCGGATTATCTAATTATTTGGAAAATGAATGGAACAAAGTCGCGATAGCGTATTTCATTGACACTGTTTGGTGGGGCATTTTGATTCAGGAAAGAAAATATCATGCCGTATGAACAAGCATTTTTTGATCTGCGGGTGCTCAACGGGGTCTTAACGGGGTCCGTTGTAACCTTGTCTATTATCAGGAACCCTGGCCGACTTTCTGTCCGGACCAACTTCTCGCTGGGACTGCAGTAGTAATTGCAACTGTAACTGTTTATCTTAGTTTATTAGTACTCCATCCGGCTTTATATGAAGAGGAGCACGCCCAATTACCCCCTAAATGATTGTCTCTTACCGGCGAGGATCGGCCTTGTTTATTTGAACGAATTGAAATTTCGCAATCCAGCTATAACTGGAGACGAAAATAAGGGAAATACCCGATGGGTAATTTTGTTAAGGACCAACCTCCCGGGTAGACATCGTCTTGACTCGTAAACTGGGACCCCGGTCAGATCGAATCAAGTTAAGTCAAGCAGTCCCGTTGGTAGCAGCCTGTTCAGGAAAGACAACAACCGCATTGACAGCTACGAATAGCGACACGCCATGTATACGCAACTGGACTTCTCGCGCTTCTACAGCGACAATGCAGCCGAACAGAAGGAGTTCTGCAGCGCTCTGGTGTCTGACCTCAGACAACATGGCTTTGCCAGGCTGGTGAACCACGGAGTGCCTGCTGTCGATATCGACAGGGCATTTGAGACGGCAAGAATCCCTTTATATGCACTTGTTTATGTTGGGATGGCTATCGCGACGATGCGTATTAACTCCTCCCTTTTTGTTTCTTGCAGAGCCGCAGATTCTTCGAGCTTCCTGTAGACGAAAAGCTCAAGGCGCCCCATCCCCCAACCGCCAATCCTCATCGTGGCTACAGCGCCTTCGGGATTGAGAATGTATCGGCCGTGTCAAGTTATAACAAGTCCAGCGCGGTGCCATTATTGAAGGACATGAAGGTAGTGCATTTCCACCCCATATATTCAAGACATCTAGCTTACCCAGTCGGCGCAAAGGAGTCCTACGACATCGGCTCGCAGCGTGACCCGTTATATAGCAACATATGGCCCCCGCCAGGTGTATGTGACGGCTTCCAGCCCACCTTCACGTCCTTCTTCGAGGTCTGCTACCAAGCCCAGCTTGCCATCCTCCAGGCAATCGCCATCGGCTTGGGTTTGCCCAGGCAGATCTTTGCGGAGCTGCACGTCGACCAGACCAACGAGCTTCGTTTGACTCACTACCCGACGGTCGCACGCGACGAGTTCGCCTCGTCGACTCGCATAGCCGCCCATACCGACTTTGGGAGCATAACGCTCCTGTTCCAGGACAGCGTCGGGGGTTTGCGTGAGTCGCACCATTAGATAGTCCATCGCCCCCACAACCATTCTATAGATTCAGTTGCTAATTCGATTGCACGTGCAGAGGCGGAGTCGCCGCCCGGTAGCGGGACCTTTGTCGACGTGGCCAGCGGAGGACCGCACGAGTGCATACTCAACGTTGGCGACTGTCTCGGCAAGTGGGCGGGGCTCGAAAGCGTATATCACAGGGTGCATCTGCCGCAGGCTCGTGCCGTTGCTGGTGACAAACGTGCCATGGTCGATGAGAGGTATTCCATTGCCTACTTTGGGAAGCCAGATAGGTCGGCAAGCCTGCGCCCGGTGACAGGAGAAGCAAAGGAGGCCAGCTACATGACAGCCGGGGAGTTTCAGAATATGAGGATCCAGGGAACATACTAGGGGGCGAGATCTGGGTTCCAGCAGCACCACTTCTGTCATAAAAGCCGGATCGTTGTCAATGTACGATTAGAGGGCTTAGGATACCGGCTTTTACTGCGCTGAAGCGTAACAGTAGGGGCCGTTGGTAATTGTCAGTTCTCTTGCACTTTTCCAGTTTAAAGTATTTGTTAATCGTCCTCAAAACACTGCGGTTCTCCAATATATGCCTGGCTGTAACAATATTGGGGTGTGGCTTAGCCCTTTTTTCCCGGATTTAATTGCGTCGAAGTAACTTCTTACTTAACTAATTAATTTCCCGTAATACCTTTGCTGTTTGATTAGCTGGGTAGTTGACTTGGTCGCCTGTGCAGCTCCTATATAGGTAGTCACGTGGATCAAAAGGCCTTTACAAGGCCCTTGCTCCACAGCAACCTTCGTTCTGTAACCTTTGCAATTATTAACAGAATAAGGAGCAAATTTATCTATATTTGTATAAATGCACCGTTGGTTCAAACCCGGCATTACCGGCCTTCTATGGTTCATTTAATATTAATATTAGCTGTACC
>JAVHJQ010002909.1:0-14704 GCA_031306095.1 Pyricularia sp. CD86 | reverse complement strand
AGTATATCCAATTACAGTGCGCCCTTGGGAAATAAAATGAAAAACAGATCTGGTTCTCCGCCGCTCGTAAAGGGTGAGCCTCATTTGCCACGGGATATTGCGGCCGAGAACCATGTTGCACCTCTTTTCTCCCTTTCTTTTACGTAGCCTTACCGCCCCGACGCTGACGAATATTTCCCTTTCAAATTGGGGACTTTTGTAGTCATGTTTTGGTTCGTTCGAAAATCCAGCGGTGAGATCGCATCCCAGTTGGCGCGCTTATGTGCGTATTGAGTGAGATGAGGTGTGTCGGGCCAAGACAATCAACAAGCGTCGCATTGTTATTTGCCGGACATGTCGGGTTTTGCGACATTCGTGACCATTCGAGATTTTGCCCAGAAGCCGGTTTTCAGGATCTGGAATGCACATGTTGTTTGGAAGGGCTTCTTGGCCAAGGCTTGCAATATTGCTAAAAAAAAAAAAGATCACGTTTGGATTCACGACTGTCACCAAGATGGATATCAAGGAAATGAAACTGAGTAGAAGAGTCAAAAGCAAATGCAGAGCATACAATACAATGTAGTCGTAATAAGACAGCCGCTGTTTCACATCATCACCCATTGCATCCCACGCATCTCGCGTGCCCGTCGCACCTAGCTCGGCGGCACCCCGTCGTGCTCCCCCGAGACGACCCTCCAGTTGGCTGATTGCGTTTCTTGATCCGAAGAGCCACATAGCGTGCTGCTGCTGCTGCTCCTGCTGCTGTCCCTGTCTGACTCGGTGTCGTTGCCGGCCTTCTCTCCAACTCCGGCTCCCCCGGGGAACGGCACGTGGACCACCGACCGTGCCGCCTCCGCACAGCCCAGAACCCACGCGGGCCGCCCGAAGCCGCAGCGCTCCCCCTGCCCTGCCCACGGCGGCGGCGCGAGCGCACCCTCGACCGCTGCCCGGTTGTCTTCGTTCACCGCCGCCGGCTCCAGCCAGGCCTCGACGTCCCACCACATGCCGAGCAGGCCGCGCAGGTGCCGCCGTGCCTCGTCGTGCTCGCCCGCCCATCGCCGTGCGCCGCGGACCAAAGAATCTCGTACAATCGTGTCCGAAGGGTGTGGTTGCGCGTCGTTGCTGTAGTGGTCATCCCCGCCGCACCATGCTCGCGCGACAAACCCCAGCACGGCCTGCCGCTCGGCGGGCGTCATTACCTTGGCCCGGGCCGCGGCCAGTACCGATGCGAGTCCCGCAGGCGACTTGCCGTCTGGGTTGGACAGGCGGGTGGTCATGGCCAGGGTGCGGAGGGTGGTTGTCGCAGCGGTCATGCTTTGCTGGACTTATATGTGTTGATCAGAGTGTGAAGATGTTAGTCTAGGAAGGGGTTTATGTTTTTCTTAGACGGCGACTGGGAGAAACAGAGATAAGAAGAAAAAAACATTATTCCCGCTCTCACCTTCAAGAAGCTGCCTCTCAAAAACCCTCCTTGCATCATGCCGTCTGCCGCCTATCCATATGTTGTACCTGCTGCGCAGCCGACAGCTCCGTGACGGCTGACCAAAGTGGTCCCAGTGCTTCCTGCGCATAACCGCCACGACGTTCTGCATCTCCCGGCTCAGGTTGTAGATCAAATCTGCCACCGCCTGGCCGTGGCGCACCTCCTCACCATCCGGACCGAGGACGCCGTCAATCTCGCGGTGAAGCTCGTCCGCGCCGCGCGAGAACCTCGCAATCATCTTCATCAAGACGACGCCGTATGCACCCAGACACCAGGGCTGCTCAAACAGCACCGGCGACAGGGACGGGCCCGAGGCGACGCAGCAGGTCGCGGCCTGGGCCAGGATTCTAAAGCATGCCATGCCGGGGGCGGCGGTGGGGTGCGCCAAAGGCGGGCCGGCGACCCACGGCCACCAGGCCTGCGGGAGGTAATACTTGTCCGTGTAGCAGGGGTCTTGGGGCCCGACGTCGGTTCGCCGGATGCGCAGGTGCGTCCACGGCAGCGGGGCCGTGGTGGGCAGGCCCAGGGCGCGGGTGACAAACGCCGGGTTGTGGAGCAGCTGGTACGTGTCGGTGCAGAACTTGCGCACCGCCCGGTTCTCGGCTAGGATCCCGGCGCGGCCGGGGGCTACGGGGATGGTGATGGCGTCGATCTGGAGTGTTGCCCGTGTCAGATATTTGGGTGCCATGGACAAAGGTAAAACAGAATGGAGAAAGTGTGGGAAGCAAACTGACTTGGAGGGCCACGAGGTCTATTGGCTCCTGGCTCGAGATACCAACTTCTTCTGTCCTGACCTCACGAAAATATCTCTTGGTGGCTGGATCGTTGAACGCTCGGGCGAGGAGTCTGCTGTTCTCAACGGCGAGACCGGGGTCCATGTAAAGGTCTGTTGAAGATTCAACCAGGCAAGTCAGTCGAGACCAGAGCTGATCGTGCCCTACCCTGGAACTAGCCGAGGCCCCGCGGGACCACTTACAATACGTGATCCGGAAATCGGCTTTACTTGACCGCATCAGCCTTGTGAGTAGCTTCTTTCTCGCCATCTTGAGGTCGGGAAGGTTACTGGGCGACATCTGAGTTATGTTCCAGCCAGTGTCCTGCTAGTGAAACGAGTGTAATGGGCTGCTGGCCCCAAATAGTCAAAATATAAAGCGAGCGTGATGGAATCAAACGAGTGTGGTGATGATTCCGAGGAGATCAACGCCTATAGAATAACCCAACGAGGGCAGTACATCATAATCCAGTGACACGAGTGTCTTGTGAAGTATGTTTAGACATCCGTCTCCCGTGTCTCATGGTACGTACCTGGGCATGTAGCTTTTGTAAGAGAAACATGCAATTACTTGCCGACTGAAGGAGCGTCTGTTAGCTCGTAACTTCACTCAACCGTCGGCCAAGAGCCGGGCATGCCATAGTGGCTGCCTGAAGCCTTCCGTACCTGGGTTTAGGTCCATCACTTACTTGATTATCTCATTGTCAAAGCATTTGTCGCCAGATATCAAGCACGGCGCCTTCCTCAATCCCTTCGACAGAGGAAGTAAGACCGGGCTGCCTTTTTGACTATCGCAGGTCCCAATACTGGATGCCACTTCCAGTTGCAATGAAGACAACTAACTTGATAGCAAAACACAATACGAAAAAAATAGGTATAGTGGTATCGTAAGAACAGAACCACAGCCATAAAACCATGTCATAGCCTGATTACATATACATTGATATACAATGACCCCAAAACCATCCACTGATGGGGAGGTAGGTACCAATAGTCGCAACGGTCCTCAAAGCCAATACCACCCGCAAGCCGATTTTTGTCAAAAGTCATCCCAAGCATCTTTGTCGCTTTACTCCGTGAAACGCCGAACATGTCCAGACCAACAAATGCCATCCCCCAAAAGATCAAAGAAGCAAAGAGAAAAAAAAGAAGAAGAAAAAGACAAACCCGCAGCGCTCAAGTTCCCTCGACCAACAGGCCTTGGCATCAAGAATGCGACCCATAGTCAGTCCACCGCACAGAAGGGCTGCGTGCAGGAGGGTGATGAGTGAGTCGCTTCACTGCTCAATAGACATAGCGTTGTCTTCGTCGTCATCATCGCCATCGGCAGTAAGCCCGAGGATGCGCGCATACTGAACAGTCAAGCGTTGGAGCTCCCTGAACTTGCCTGTAACATCGGGAGACGTAGTTAGTAAAATGATGGTACCATGACAGTAAAGGATCTTCGGAGACAAGAGCTTACCCAGAATCATGACAACACCCTTGAGAAGCTCTCTGCGGTCCCACCCACAAAGCTCACCCTTCCCATACCAGCCCCAACCCTCATCCTCGTCTTTTCCGTCTACCCGCTTCTGCAAAACTCCACCGACAAGGGAGTTCAGCAGCTCCTCTACCTTGCCCCTGAGACCCTCAGCACCTATCCGCTTCGCGTACATAAAGAGGTACAGCCTGAACTCGTCCTTGGAGCCGAGCTGCAGCGCACCGGCGATGCGGTTCTCGAGGTGTGCAATGCTGACGCTGCTCTCGAATCCTTCGAAACCCTCGCGGCTCAGTAGAGTCTTGATAAGACGCTGCAGAGTATACGCCCGGCCGCGTAACAAGAACTCGTTCGTGGTATGGCGCTCCAGGAAGGGTATGATGCCTGCAGAAACCGACACACCATCCTGCGACTTTGGAGCAGGTGCTTCATTGGGCCCGACGGCGGTCGTCTGAAGGGCACTGATAGAACTGTCATTGCTGTTCCAGTACTGGCTCCCGACAGCCCACCAAGTTTCAGAGAGTCGCTGCCACGAGTACATAGTGGGTGAATAAAGGAATCCGTCTCCGTTACTCAATGTGACGACCACCATGCCCTCAGAGTTCAAGTGCGCAGAAGTCACGCCGAGGCCAGGCGTCGGGCCATGGGGACTGAGGGTGTGTATGGCTATATCCAGGATCGGCGCCAGGGACACTGGCGGGAATGGCGATGTGAACGTCTTGACGTTGTACACGTGAACGAGACCAACGGCCGTGATACACAACAACCAATACCCGCGGCTTTCCAAAATTACGGGTTGCGACGAGAGAACCACCGCGCTAAGTAGCCGTCTGCCTGCGGGAGACCATACATACAGTGTACCATCTTCGCAGGCTGCAGCCCAAAAATTCTTGTTACCGGTAACTAGCATGACGGCCTTGGGGAGGAAATCATGCCATAGCAGCACTCCACGTTTTGTGGCCGTTACATGAGACGGGTCACGGGGTGCGACGGGGTTCCTCGCCTCGAATATGACGTTCTCGGGAACCTTGGTTGCATCCTCAAGAGTAGTCTCGTCCTGAAGCACGCCCCTTTCTAGCGGCCGCAATATGTGCGATCTGACCTTGGGAACTCCAAGCCTGACCTGAGAGTACGTGATTGAGGAGCTCAAAACAGCCGGTCGCAGTATCTCTGGGGTAGGAACCACACCATCGGCCGGCTCTTTAAGCTGTGCTGGTTCGGTTCCTTCGACGCCATTTACAAGGACAGGAACTGGCCCATTATGAGGCTTCTTGGAGGTCGCATCTTCTTCGTAGTCCTCCTCCAACACAGCCGCTTTCCGTTTGTTGCCTAGCAGCATCGATGCCAAGCCTCCTTTGGGCAAGCCATCAAAAGGCTGGGTAAGATCCAGGATAGCCTGCGGTGCGTCGGCCTGTGCAGCTTTCGTCGAACTTTTACCAACGAGGTGGGACTGTGGTAGGGATGAAGTACCCGTACCTGAGGAGGATACCAGCATGGGCGCGACCCTCTTCTTGCCGTCCTTTGTGATCGTGACTCGAGACTTGAGCGCGGCTATACGCTCTGCCTTCTTTGCCTCGCTCTCTTCTGCCTGGTCGCCTTCATTGGGGTCGTTCTTATCTTTCTCTTTATCCTTCTCCTTCTCCTTCTCCTTCTCCTTTTCTTTCTCTTTGTCCTTGTCCTTGTCTTTGTCACCGTTACTAGTAGTGGAGTCGCCATTCACATCACCGTTCGCTGCTTTGACCCCATTAGTGGTAGGTGTGGCAGCGGCAGGAGATGCGCCGCCCGTTTCCGACACCAGGGCATCACCCATGAGTGCTCCCATGCGATTCTCTGCGCCTCGCAACTCTCCAGCTTTGCTTTGGTTCTCGAGATTCAAGCTCTCAATATCCTCGGCGGTTCCGGCACCTTTTTTCGAGCTGCTGTACTTTTGCAGAGCCTTGTCGTTCTCCTCAGCCGTCGCCACCCAGCCAAGTTCGCCCTCCTCGAACTTCAGGGCGTATATGCCGCCATCAAGACTGCACACAAACAAAACCTGCCCGTCTGGCGTCCATGATAAATCAGCGATCGACTTCGATGCCAGGTCCTGGAGAATAACGAGAGGTCTGGATGTGTTCGTGTTCCAGATGCTGAGCGTCTTGTCCTGGCCCGCTGATGCTATGACCGTCACCAGGTTGCTGCTCCCGTTGCTATTACCATTCGCGAGGGCGGGATCCGTGGTGTGAAATAGACGTGGCGAGAACTGAGTAACCTCTGTAGGACCCTCGTGGCCAATCAAGTTGATCTCCGACAGCCAGCTGCCTCTTTCTATGATGGCTACAGAACTGACGGGACCGTTGACGGCATTTGCGGCTGCTATGTGGTTGCCATCCGGTGACCACGAGCACCTCCTGAAGTATGTGGTGAGGGGCGAGCTTTTGAACGGAGTGTTAATCGTGGTCTCGAGCACAAAGTTGTTGACCATATCGTGTTGTGTCGCATTCGGGGCCGGCGGTGTGAATCGGAATATCTTGATCGTACGGTCGTCGCTGGCAGTAGCAAAGAATTTGTTTGCGGGATCGAATGTGATGCCCTTGACATGGCTCTGATGCACTGCCAGCGTCTTGAGCTTCTCAAAGGTGTGCCCAGACCACACGACAACCTTGGAGTCCAGGCCGACGGACACAAGGATCGAGGAGTCGTGGGACCATGCTATGTCCTGAACATCGTTCTCGTGTCCGACAAGGCGCTTGTATGTCTTCCAGTTCTCAATCGGCGGTGGCTCATTGGTCCCTATGCGCGGTTGAGGATTAGTATGGGCATGTACGCTATATAGCGGCAAGGTCTCTGGGTCGTCGTCTCGGGGGTGTTCGTACCAAAAGTTGCCGAGTGGGACGGGGGATTACTATCGAGCTGATAGATGCATATGATCTTGTCGTCGGCGCCGGATGCGAGGTATCGACCATTGGGAGAGAAGCGCACCGAGTGGATGGTTCCCAGGTGATGGCTCATGTGGCAGAGCTGCCTTGGTTTTCTGAAGCTCTCATTGTCGGCATTGTAAATAGCTTCGGTGGACCAAACGCGGACGTGGCCATCACCTCCCGCAGTGGCCAGTCTCGAGCCATCAGGGGAGATGTGGCAGCTGTAGACCTCAAAATCTTTTTGTTCGCCTGTGATGAGACGGTTAGGTTAGTCGTGTTGCAGTGCCTTGGGCATTGACTTGTGCTATCATCGCAACGAGCTTAACTTAACCATCAAGGTTTTCGTGTCAAGTCAGACTTACCACTGTGGCTAAGCCATGAAGGCTTGATTATGTGCATTGTGTGCTGGACTCCCTGTGTCTGCTTCGCATTATTGAGGGAGACCTCGTTTGCGGTTGGGTTACTGTGAAGCCGCGACGTTCGGCTTTGCTTTGAGCAATTCTCAATTTCTCACTCAAAAGTTCGCGCAAATGCAATGCGCCGCGTCTAGGAATTGAGACCTGGCGCGACTGCTGCACGCCTTGCTTTAGGTGTCATAGTGGATCCTATTCCCCAATGATGATTGGTCCTTGGCTTTAGACTTGTGGGGGCGGGGCCTCAAAATGGCCATACTCTACATCCAAAGGCTCTGTCGTGCCGAAAGCTGTGCCAACTCTAATCCGCGCGCCAAATTACGTAGGCGCCTTATCTATATGTTCATCGCCATGAAACACTCAGCGTGTTTACGAAGTCAACTATCCTCGTACTCGACATCGCACGCTGCTGCATAGAATATCGAAATACTTAAGTTTGGCCAAAACGAAAATCCCCATGGGAGTCACAAACATCTCGAAATCACACGCAGACCCTCAACGTCGGCTGGAAGTCAATACACGGCGCGGTCCGCCTATATAAACGAAACACCTACGCCACCGTCGATGTGATACAATATCCTCCACTCAAGATGCAGGGCTTCAACATGGGACGTTATGTCCCTCCAGAGGTCGAAGGCACCGTCAGTGGAAACAAGCTGCATGGCAAGCACCCGCATGGATCCCGCGCCCGCCACGGCGGCGGCGCCCTCACGGTCCGCTTCGAGATGCCCTTCCCCATCTGGTGCGAGCGCTGCCCCCAGGAGACACTCATAGGTCAGGGCGTGCGCTTCAACGCCGTCAAGCGCCGTGTCGGCAACTACCACAGCACGCCAATCTTCTCCTTTGCTATCAAGCACCCAGCATGCGGCGGTGACATTGAGATACGCACGGATCCGAAGAACACAGACTACGTCGTTGTCAGCGGCGGCAGGCGGAGGGAGCCTGGGCTGAAGAGTCAGGAGGGCGAGAGTCTTGTATCAGCGGCGGATCTGGCGAGGGCGAGCCTGGCGTCCATCGACGAGGTTAGGGGCGAGGTCAAGGATGAGAAGGCTAGGGAGGCCGCGTTTGCAAAGCTGGAAAAGACTATTGCAGACAGGGCGGCCCTCGCCCGCTCAACGAGCCGTGTCGAGGAGCTGGTTGACGTGTCGGCTCGGGCTTGGGACGACCCGTATTCTCGCAACTCGGAACTGCGAAAGGCATTCCGGGCAGGGCGCAAGGAACGGGAGGCAATGGCTGCCAGCGACGAGGCTCTAAAGGACAAGATGAGCCTGGGAGACCAGGTCGTTCTTGGTCCCGAGACCGACTACGACAGGCGACTCGCCGCTCTGATGGATTATGGTAGTACCGAGGGAGCCCGCGAGGGAGCCCGCGACGCCGCTGAACTGGCCATGAGCAAGCCACTTTTCGGGGACTCGGGTCGTTCCGCAAGCCCAGCACAGTCCTCCAAGCCCAAAGAGAAAGGCAGGATTGCTGATACGGGTGAGACACCACGACGGGAGAAACCTCGGATGCTCAAGGCCGAGATTTCCAAAGAAAAGACACGAGACGGTCTCATTGGCGCGATCGCCATGAACCAGAGGACGGCCAAAGATCCATTCTTAGAAGGCCTTTGGAGTGAGAAATCCAAAAGACAACATATCATACCTGGGCTCAAGCGAAAGCGGGATCCTCTTGCAGATCCCGGCAGCGACGAAGTTGCCAAAACTCCAGCGCATTCACTAAAGCCACCACAACAAGTGTTGGCCAGGGCGTCATCGCCTGCCTTGGTGAGCTACGACTCGGAACAAGAGGAATAGCTCACGTTTGGCTGGCCATTTTTTTACTTTTGAATTGTTACTTGTGATACCCAGATAAATTTGTTTCATTAAATCAGGCGTCCTTTTCGACCTCAAAGTCGTTGTCTAGAAACCGTTGCCGGTTGTTACTCTACCGTAACCAAACCCAAGAAGAGTTGGGAATTCTTATTCCGTTTTCACCTTAAAGCCCTCTACTCGTGTGCGCATGGCCGAGCAACTACAAACGCCACAAACACTATTTGAGTGATGCCCCAGCCTATCGTGGAATACTTGCCTACCAGTTGCAGAGCCAACGGCGCCAGGTCGGCACCTCTTTCTCCGCGGACCGCGCCTGGTTTGCCTGAGCTTTCAAGTCGCCATCGTCTGAGATGGCCTCGCTAATTCGAGCAGGACTCTCACTCTGTGCGGATTGGGACGCAGCAAGTGACTTGATGGTTAAGCTGAAGTCGCCCTCCTGCTTTTCGAAAAAGCTAGATGTTACAGGTACGCAGTTAGTAAGTAGCAGAGACAAAAAAAAAAAAAAAAAGGAAAACAGATATTGAGTTCATTTCATTGGCTCTGTACGTACCTTCTCATCATAAAGGAGATCCGCTTGATGTTGGCCAGGTCCAATTTCGCATCTTCTACAGGACGGCCTCTGTATGTGGGCTTGAACTGGTCAATTGGCATCTTTACTTGCTTCGTGTCGCCCGCCTTGTCGCCATCTCCCAGCGCGACGAAGTCATACTCCCAACTAACGGTGCTCTGCTCCCGACCATCCGGTCGAGTAGGAAGAATCTCGTCTTTTAGCGTAAGAGTATACGTCTTGTTGTCGGTAGGAACCACGACATCTGCAATCAAGGCTCCAACGCCGGTTAAATCTACTAGAAAGGGGTCAACCGTGCGCTGAGAAGCGAAGCCCGCGCCACCAAGGGTCTTGGTGTCGAGAGTGCCGTTGAAGGTAGCAGCCGTGCGGTCGGCGTTGACGACCAAGTGCGAGACTGAACTGCCTCCGCGGACACGATCGTCGACGGCGGTGAACCCGGCCTCGTCCCATGGTCTGTGTGGCGTTGCGTTAGCTCCCTGCATGACGAACGGGTTTGACGACGGAAATAGAGAACATGAAGCAAAGAGGTGAATTGTCGATTGCGTGAGTCAGTAACAGAACCCCCGCGCTCGCGCTTCGGCGTTAAAAACAAGATAAAATGGAAAAGCGCGGAGGATTAAGTTGCGCGTATTAGTCGTTGCGTGATGCCCATCCGATAGTCGGGAATAACATAGGAAATAACCACTTGGTACGCTCCGCTTGCAGATGCAATTACGATTCAGGGCCTGGAAGAGGCTAGACTCAGTCAGGGACTTTGAAGTCGGATTGTATCAAACCTGAATGAAGTATGGGGAAGAGGAAGCCAGCCAGACGACAGAAAACGGTATGAGCATGAGATGAACACCACAGAGTACTGGTCTAGGCCTCGAGACAAAACGTTGAAGAAAAGCAAAACGGAGACTCATCGGAAGAATTGCCAAAGGGTGTACCAGACAAGACTTCTGCCATCGGGGCTCAAGCATGCAGCAAAAGGCCAAATATTGGAGGAAGACTCGGCCAGGCCAGGAACCACGCGAGATCTCATAGAGGACCAAAAAAAGAAAGAAGCTCAGACGTACTTGTCACCACCAAAAATATATCGGTTTTCTGCCATGATGGATATGGCCAAACTCAAGTCGAGAAGCAGGAAAAATGCGGGTAGCGCCGCTCGCATGGGGATCTGCCCGTCTAGGCTGTGGTTGGTCGACAAGGAATAGGTAGCGTCGATATGCCAAGTCCGTTCGTAGACCAAATACAAGGCTGGGCACTAATATCGCAATCCAAGCTCCTTTTGGTAACCTTTGACTCCGGTTCGTGGGCAGGAAGACGAAGGAGCTTGTGCGGGCATGCCATCATGTCAACAATCGTCATCCAGAACCAAGGATCCCGAAGGTTGATGGGCTATTCTTGATAGCCTCTCGTCATGAAAACATACCACGGTCAAAGGAGGGGGGTGTGCACCTTCCTTCTCACCGGACCGCAAGGGGGGGAAGAACGGCAACTAAACACGAGGTACCCTAAAGTGGGCAGGATGGGCAGGATCCAGTGCCCTTGGAGAGCCGCGAATCCGATTGTTGAAAAGATTAGGTAGCGCTACTGACGATATCGCCGAAGGATTGCGGAGCGACCGGACAAAAAAAAACTAATATCATGGAGTGATAGAAACAAAAGAAGCTGAACAGGCAGGCAATCCGATATTGCCGTGGCCGCGTCAAGCGTCAAATGGAGTGGAAAACAAAACAAGGCCAAAGTTTAATGATGCATGATGACGGGATCGACACCCCACTCAAGCCAGTGTCAAGCGCAAAAGCAGTTTGGGGGCGATTGCCCGCTCTGCCCTGACAGCCAGGCGCGGGGGACAAGCACAGTAGGTACCTAAGGTAGGCAAAACCTTGCCTGACTCGGGGATCGATTTTTTTTTTCTTCAGTGGGCTGGAGCGTTGCGCCCTGGGTTAGGTGCAGCAAGAAAAGCACGATTCTGTGCGGTTATCGCGGCTAAGCACGGATATCTGACATGCACTGCAAGACATTTCCGTCTATTGTTTGTCAAACACCTTAATTCTGAACTTCACATGTTCACTTTGGTGTGATTTCACCGGACGGAACAAGGGGGGAAATCACACAGAGGCAACACCGAAAAAAATACTCTTCGTCGCATTTGGACGTGCGTCGATGCGGGCAGTCTAGGCGCATCTTTGATCTTGATGAGCACTTTTAATTGCCTCTGATGTAATATGTGGCGGCTGCTCAGGTTGCCTCAAAACGTAAACCAGGATGAGTACTCGTCTAGAAAGATGGAACAAACTGTTCTTACCTTTTCTTGTTTCTCCGTGTGAAATTTTATTTCTGTTAAACTTCTTGTGCAAGACGTGGCGCTATCAAACATGGCCGAATCGAGTAGCCTTGGTGTACGACCGTTTACTGCCACGACACGGACGCCCTTTAGCGCACAAAGCCAGGAGTCGCAGTCAGGTAGTATTCATCGCATCTTTCCGGCGCACGACTCGATTAGAAGGAACTCTGCCTGGCCCCAATATGAGCAGAGTTTCGCCCAGCCCGGCTCACCTCCCCTTGAACCCTGAAAGAAAGGGCCTGTCAGATAAGGATTTTTTGAATTTTGTGCTTGTAATTATAGTCTAGGTCGTAGGGCTGGAAAAGGAAAAGAAGGAAGCTAATGTTCCCCGACATGAGGTGAGAACCTAAGATGAACCTAACCTTTGGTTTCTGGAGCCTGGCAGGGTCACCACAGGGTCTAAATATCTACCTATACGCACTCATCCATTTTCTTGTGCCTATTCCCGCATTAACTCCTATGTTCCATTCGTATTTACGTATGGGCCGATAAATTTTGTCCGTTTTAGCGGCTCGCTCATCTAGAATATGAATTGCGCGGCGCGGATTGGTAAGCATGCCCTCATAACACGACGACTCATTCCCCTAACAGCCCAGTACCCATTGGTTCGCGAAGCAAAAACGACGCCGGTGTGGTCCTAAGGTAGGTAGGTAGGTATTCATGGAGATGCATTTGTTGGCCCTTGCGGGTGAGGACTTTTCCGCTCAACTCCGTCCGTATGGGGACGTTACGTGGGATTATGGTTCGAATGTTGATGTAAACTGTTCCAGTCTCCAGTCTCGGACGATTGAGACTAGGCCGTTTATCTGCTCGGTGGACACAACAAAGTGCAAATGAAATCCATGCTGAAATGTCTCCAAATGTTTGCACGAGGCTCAATTCAATTGACGGCGGCCCCACTTTACGGAAATGCATTAGCTTTTGTTCCTACCTACTTACCTACTTACCTTACCTACCTAGTTCGGTAAGGTACCAGGTACCTTACCTATCCGTTGCCTCAACTTCTAGTTCTAGATGTTTAGTCGCATTATTTCGACAGGTATGATTCGGATGCCAGAAAGACGACTGAATGTGTGACACGGTACCTTACCTGGGAAGCTTAACATGATACCAGCTACAGCGCGCTTCAGCCTGCCCAATCTAATTTTAACAATGGCTCTGCTTTATATTTGATATCACTAATTACTGGTAGGTAGGTAGGTAAGGTCAAAACCCACTCCGGGTCGCCGGTTATCGCACTTTTTTGTCATTTACCCCACCTTCCTCGTGGATTATGGAGACCTTGAGACCGGAGTAATGGTACGACTATGACCGTGCCTCAAACACCGAAATTATCTTCGCTCAATTATAACCCATAACTCCGAATGGTCTCGGCCATTGCAAATAAAGGGGCGAGATGCGTTGCACTTTTCAAACTGTTCTTCCACATGCAGAGTTGAGTTCTTATTTCGGGCGCTTAATAGCGGTCCTATCCAAATTTAGTAATCTGTCTAGGAGTCCCAGTTTGTCGTCAGACGGTCGATGCAGGGCCTTTTGCCATTGGCCTTGCTTGGCTTTGCCTTGCTACAATATACCAAGCTTATGTACATACCAACCTACCTACCTCCAACTAGCGCGCTTTTAAACTTGGCCGCCCGTTTGAGCCCCCTAAAATTAGCAACATGCAGTTGAGGGAATCCACGAATCCAAAAGTATTTACGAAGTACGACTAAAGTACGAATCATGTTACTTCGTACTTCGTAAGAAGGCAAATAGAAACTTGGCATATTCAACACACCACGCAATCCCCGTAATGGATACTCATTGCCTCATTCACACCGGACCCTCGCCTCTCGCTCACTGTGGACTTTTGATAAACGGCAAGGCACACACGTTACACAACAAGGTCATGCGACTGGAACAATCCTGGACAAAGTAACCAAGACAAATTCCTGATTGTACATTAACATTTTAGACCCGACGTTTCCCTTAAATCCGCCTTTGCCCCGGAGGGGTAGGCACCCTTGTCTGTTTCTGCTGTGGAGAGAGCTGTCGAAGGATGCGTTGTGGCCAATCAGAACCCGCCTGAGGCTGGTGGGGATGCCGGTTATGGAAAACCGCCGATCGTTTCGGGGCGCCTCATTTCTCTTTTTTTGCGCCATTACAAATGCTGGTCAGTTCGCCAGCCTTTCCAAATTGACTTTTGGTGATGGCACAGCCTTTCCATCTGCTATGAGTGAATTTTTCTGTCTTGTTTGTTTTTTGTTTCCTGCCTAATCTGTTTCGTCTCTAATATAATTTGCGTTCTTCGATGGTTCCTCTAAAGTCCAATAAACAGTGATTGCTCCAGTAAGAAAAAAAAAGGACAAAAATATTCAAATGGAATATGCCGTCCAAAGAACCATTTGTAGATCGATCCCATACGCGTATTTACCTTCAAAGGCCGAACACTAGCATATAGTGGGTCGCCAAGGGACCCCCCAAGCTTCTTACGAAGTTTCTACTCCCGTGGGAGATAAGAGGAGACATAGACAAGGGCAGGCTACAGAACAGAGGAGTTGTGTACTTTGTACAGTACTGTATCATGGGCCCGCCAAGATGAACAAAAGTCCTTTGATCACTCTTTGCGCTGTCCGTTTTCTCTGTCGGAGCTACGCCCGTTCGGGACCGAACGATTGGCGCGTGTGGAGAAGGGAGGCTTGCGATGGTACTTTTCTGCACAAAGAAAGAAAAGCTGTGGGTATCGGGTGCTGGACCCGCGCAGGGGACCCCTGGTATATGCATATCTGGTAAGGTAAGGAAAAGGTACCTTACCTAGCAAAAGCTATGTACGGAGCACTTGATACGGAGTATGTATGGTAGCAACAAAAGATGGCAGTACGGACGAGGCAAGGCAGCAGCTGAAATCCCCCAAAGCCCACCCGCCCCATGTAGGTGATTGTGCCCCCTCTCGACCCACGCAAGCCCGTCCAAAAAAACAAAGTTGAGAG